>JASDQU011178621.1:4144-18500 GCA_032191745.1 Picea mariana
TTCTTGTGGGTTTTGTAAGTTGCTTCTACTTGGATATAACACACAGGCTTCCCTTGTTTCACCATGCAGAGGAAGCTTGTATAGGCTAATCCACCGCCCTAACCTCCAAATAGATGAGAAGAGGCGTTTACGGATGGCTCTTGATGTGGTAAGACACTAATTTTATGAAATCACTCATTTATTCATTTCCTCAAACTGCTTTGATGTTGCTTTGGTTATGGAAAAAACGCATTTTCCATATTTGTTTAAATTGTCTTAAATATATTGTTTAAAGTTTAAATAGCTGCTAACAATTCATAGAGTTATTTTGCAGATTTTTGATATTAATTTGAATGTGCAGGCTCAAGGAATGAATTATTTGCACAGTAGCAATCCTGTAATAGTTCATCGAGACCTGAAGTCCCCAAATCTTCTTGTTGATAAAAATTGGGTTGTCAAGGTAGGATATTGTACCACAAATCTACAAGTATGAGGTCATTGTTTGGTGGTGCCTTTTTTCTTGTTTTCAATATGACAGGTCTTTTATAACAGTTGCAGAAGAGCTCAGTACGGTCATGCAATTGTTTGCCATTCAGATTATTCAATTTCTCTTTTCCATTTAAGTGTCAAAGTATTAGCAACATATATTAAAACTAATTCATTTTCACATTACGAATCCAGGCTCTGTGTTGGGGGCAAATATTATGCAATTTAAATGCAAACCTAAAACATGGCATATATACTTTGTTAAAGACGGTAATACAGGAGCCCAAAGCTGCATTAAAGTGTGTGCTATTCATTTTGCTATAGTGTCAAATAGATAGCTGTTAGGTCTTTCTTTTACATCTTCTAAAAGCTGGATGATGAGTTATTTTTCTTCTTACTAGTCAAAGAGTGTAACCATGATCTTTACCATTTTCCAAACAGAGCATTTTAATTGAATCAATAGTAATCTAAACACATCATTTTAATTAAAAGGTATTTCGAAAAATAACCTGGGCTGTAGTTGAAGGTTTGATAGCTCAGTCTTTAAAGGTCATTGTTGCATTGTAAGTAGTGTTGTGAATTTCATACTTGATAATGACCTAACAATGAAAATTGAAAATTGTGAAAACAAAAGAAAGTAACAAAAAATCATTGTGCAATAAAAATGCATAAATTTCATATTTTTCCACTAAATTAAAATATAAACTTAAAAGCATCATTAGCCAAAGAGGTTAGCTCAATCAGTTGTTGCCCATATTGTTGGGCATTTGGCTAGTTTTGTGCTAGTAGATGCTCGGTTCAAAAAAGTGGGTTAGGCATGTTATCGCGCGATTTGTACTTGCCCAAAAGCCAAAGGAAAATGAACAATAAATTGGCGTAACATGAGGTTGTCCTATCACTGTCACCTAAATAAGACACCTCTTTCTCTTTAGGGGTAGTAACCCAGGGGAGACGTCCCCGGTGACTTGGGGGTTTGAGAAGACAATGGTAGCAGTATTAAGAAAGTTCTTCCCTTCTCACAAGTCACTCTGATCAGAAAGTCCCAAAGGTTTTAATAAGATGAAGCAAAGTATTTCTTAAGTGTACCTGCCCAGAACAAGACAACAAGAAAAACACTATTTGCAAGTACCAATTGATGTTAGTGCTTCATAAAACCATGGACTTTGAATAAAAGCAATAAGCTGATATAAAAGATGAAGCAGCAGAAATATTTACAACAGCCATGTATATATAATGATAGCTTCACAATTATTCCTTAAACAAGCTTCAATAATGATAAAAAATGATAAACTAAAATTGGCAATATGCTAGTATTTGTTGGAAGCAAAGAAGACAATGTTAAATCAGCTCTAACACTTGCTTTTAAGATGCTTTTACTGCTGTCATAGATGGCTGTGGCTAGCTTTTGTAACAACAGCAAGATAATTAGTAAGTTAGCCTAATCTAAGGTTAGAAATGGTTAGTAGAGATCTTGAGGTAGATGGTTTGAAAGTTGTTTTCATCAATCAATCAGTTGTAAGGTATGAACTAGTGCCTTTAGGGTAAATGGAGTCACTTTTGCAGCGGCAATCTTAAGGGAAACAAATGATAATGAGTGAGCTAAAGACAAGAGGGAGGATGGTTGAGGTGTTAGTAACCTAAGGCCTCTATCATCCAAAACCCTAGAAGGAAAAAAGCTACTAGGAAGTAGGTAACCCTAGGCCCTAGCAGTTTTCTTTCTTCTTTAGGTCAAGCTTGAAATAAAATAAAAGCTTAATGAAACAATAGTACTAGAGTGCTACAAAGGTAGRGCTCTAGCATATGCTTCAATGGAGGTGTCTCCTAGCAAAATCAMGTAGGTGGATAGCTATTAAGAGAAGGACAATAACATGTGCTTTTCTCCTAGGGCTTCACACTAGCAATTTCATAATCTTATAAATGAAAGTAAAAGATACCATAACCATTCAAAGAAAGAAGGATTGCAGATTTGTACTTACATTCACCAAGAATAATSTAGTCACAARCCCTAGTTGAAGACTTTCCACCATGAAAATGCAAAAATGCACCAATAAAAGCTCCCTCCAAGAGTTGCGCACCACTTAGTTCAGCCAATAAGCCTTAAAAGAGGTCRAATTTCAGACCTCACACTTGTTTGAGTGAAAGATGATGAATACAAATGAGAGTTTGGTCTCTTATTTATACAATAGACAAGATCTTTAATTACATTTTAGGTGAAAAAACGCTGACATGGCCAGTTTACATGAAAAATCCAGTTTTACATAAAATTGACAATTAAAACCCTAAATTCATCTTTTTAGGGTGATGTCATGCCCCTCCTAGGGTGACGTTGGCCTCCCTATTGGAACGCTAGGCCTCCAAAGTGAAACGTTGGGGCTCAAAACCCCTTAGGAACTGCCACACGTGCCAACCAAAGCCGTCCTCATGCTGGATACCTCAACTAGATGACGTCAAGGCTTTGAATGATGATGTCAGGGGCCTTCAAGGGCCAACGTCATGGCGGGAGGGAAAGAACCCCTTGGGTCCAGACCTGCCAAAGTGCCTCTGGTGGAACGTCCTCCAGTTTTCCTGGTGCAAGCCTCCGTTATACCTCTGCCCCTGGCTGGGGTCTCAACATCCATCTGGTGGGCTTTTAGCCCTATGGAGATCTGACCTAATCATCTCCCCATATGTACCTGTCCGTCGGGCATGGTCCTACAGCACAACAAGTACACCCTCCATGGGCTCATAAGTCACAGGGATCATAGCAATGTCAATCACATCTAATAATCAAGTTACCCAAATATGTGCATAAAATCCCCCTTTTCCCAGACAAGTGCTCAAAGACGTTATGCTATTCTACAAGCCAGGTTTGGAGAAGGTTTCATGACGTCCTATTGGGCTAATTCTCCTTAGGTGTGGGGTGTTTCCAGGTGAAGACTAATCTAGGTCATGTAAATGCATGAGATGGCGTGGGGAATGTTTGGGCAAGGGGTGTAGTGATAACAGGGAAATGTAGGTCTTACCTGTGGGTGCCTCTGTAGAGGGTGAGCTGCACCTTGTCATGGATGCAATTGTTTCCTAGCCCATTCAATGCCTTTTTACTCTTTGTCTTATTGTTTTTTCTTTCAAGAGAATAGTTGGAGGACACTGCCCTGGCGTGGTGACCAGTGGTGATAACGTTACCCACACGCATTTCACGGATATGAGAAGGCTGACTCGTGATGAGACCCCCTTTCTCTTGGCTATGCCACCAAGAGCCACTACCCTGGCGTGGTGACCAGATGAATAGTAGTGTCATACCGCTACATGCCCATGGGCCTAATAGGCTGGCTCATGATGAGACCCCCTATTCACCAACTAGGTCTTCAGTTTTATTCTATTTTATGGGTCCCCCCTTTTTTCTTGCTGAGAAGCCTTTTATTGCTTTCTCAAGGATCCTTGGGAGAAGCATCTCAAAGTTTGATCTTGGCTTTTAACTTTTTCCAGCTACTTTTACCCCTTGGGCCTTTAGCCCCTTCTTCCCACAAGGCAAGTTACAACTCTTACTAGCTTGGCAAACCCAATGCTCGAACTAATGTAGGGGATATATGAGAGGGAAAAAGATGAAAAGTGATAAGTATGGGAGGAATGGACGATGACCTTTTATAGACCCACCCAGTGGCAACTCATCCCTAAGGGAACCAACTTACTAGGGCACTCTGTCACCCCCCCAAGGTATGGACAAGTTAAAAGGCATAATGTCTAAGCAAACATCATGAAGCAAAAGAGGATTAAATGCACATATTCAAATGCTTTGAGAATCAGAGTGACACATACCATGATACCCAGACTCATTACCTCATGGAGCAAGATCCACTGCTACTTCAGAACCAACCCGAAGGGATGGATGCTGTTGCTGTTGATAGAATGGAGGCGCTGAAGAAAAAGGATGGGCCCTCTAGGGCCAAGCTCAAGTCAATATGGCTCTCGGTACTCCATGTCTAGGACCTGTGGGCCTCAAGACATAATCTCCTTAGTTATCCCTAGGATAGGGGATAACAAGGCACACTAGTCTACAATGATGAGTTTACTAGGGAATTCCATCCTCGAATGTGGGATGCATCCTTTGGCTTTCCCTGGGAGGTTTTCCTTGGATTTTTAAAAAAATGTCACAACGATATTGTTATGTAATTATTAAAAGAAGATACTCATTATCATATATAGGATGCCAAATCATATACATCATAGATTTCTATTGGTAGTTGTTGAGGGTCAAGAGTCAAAACTCATGAGTATAAATAAAATTGAAAATCAAACCATAAATATGGCGTAAAGATTAGAGGAAGATACTTCATTATCATTTATAGGATCTCCAATGATATACATCATAGAATACCTACTGGTAGCTATCAAGTGTCTAGAGGCAAAATTTGTGAATCAAAACTGTTACCCACTCCCACCTAGGGATAACTAACGGAGATCATGTCTCATGGCCCTCAATGAAGATAGTGATCGCAATGATGATTATGATCAGCATGTCCTCAGAGAGCAACCCAACAACCCCCCTCAGATTGCCTCTTCCTTCATCAACATGGTTCATCACACTCAATCAACAAGGCTCAATGTGAGATGGTGTTCCAACATATTATGAGGTGCACTAGTTCTTGTCTCATATGAAGTGTCATATTTATAATTTAATACATTGGGCATTTGAGTAATGATCATAGGTTGAAGTTGGATAATGAATCATAAGCTTAGAAGTTATGGCTTTTGCCTTGTTTCAGCTTGTTGGCCATCCTAGGCATCGTAGTCTTGTGTTGTCATTCTTGGGGAAAAGGGGTACTAGTGGCGGTTCCTTGAAAGGGGTAGCGTACCATTCTTGATCATACTTACTAATTTTCCTTCCTTGATCTTTCTATTTTCCCATCTTTTGGGTAATGGTGGTTACATGTATACCAAAATGGCATATACCTCATTCTTCTATGAGAAGAAGGGGCTAAAGGCCCAGAGGTAGATTGCAATTGGCCAATAAGAAAGAAAGAAATGGGATAATGAAGACATTAATGGCAATCACCGCTAGTCCTAATGCGAATAAACACATTATCAATTAAATAGGACTTGAATACATCCCAAAAGAAAAGTAAAGAAGTGTTAATAAATTCTTGAAACCTTTTCGATGGCGCTTGCGAACTAAATAAATAAAGAAAAAGGAAAATAAGGGGTTTGGAATGCAAAAACCGTCGAGTAAAGGGTAACTCAAACGCCAAGCGCACCCTCTACAAAGGCACTCATGGAGGTGAGTCCATACATTGTCTTGCATGTTAATGACCCCATGCCCAGAAGTAAACCCCATAACTATTGATATTATGGTAGCTGTGGGAGGCATCAACCTTCATGTGTAACCTCTGACTAGAATAGAATATTCCGGAAGCTATAGAAACCCTAAACAGATGTGCAAAAACCCTAGAAGACAAGTCCGCTTAGTAAAAGAATTAATATTAAAGTATTAGCCTCTAAAAGGACAAGTCAGCCTAGATAGGTGAGAAGAACCACTATAAATAGAGAGCGCTTGAGCTCATTTGTTCTCACTCACCTTACTCTCTCAAGTGTAGCGCAAGTTTGGAGCTGCAGCTACAAGGATGTAATATCCCAGATCCGACTAGTCTAGGAAATGTTGCTAATCTGCTATGTCTACTGTCTGATCTGATACACTGGGGATTTCTGGATGCGTTTAAGTTGTGGGTTTTAACATGCTTGGTGTTTTTCACATGTGTGTGTAGATAAATAAATGTTTACAACATATGAATAAGCATACAGATAGTAAATGACACAATAGGCTGCAAATCATATATTATGATATTTCTGCGGATTACAATGCCGTATGCGGCTGAATAAAATAAATCTCTTGGCTAGATTAGAGACAAAAGGATCTTAGACGGAATACAATAAGCAAACTAAAACAATGATACACGGTAATATAAGAATGTTGTTGGATCAATGGATGAACGATAATATATGTTGCAAGCTACGACAACTCATACAACAACTGTTGCAAGTCTGGAAAGTTCGCCCTGGTGGCTAAACTCCTCAGATCTGCCTGGAACTGTCTCAAACAGTGCGCCCCAACCTCATGCACAGTCTCGGTAGCTGACCAACTGAAGATTGACCCTCTAACGATCTGTACGGATCCCAGATGGATCCCCCTGGGGAAATGCACCCCAACTGTTGTTGGAAACTGCGCCTTAGTGATTCCTCTGTTGGAATTGATTGATAAGGGTCTCAAACTGAGCATCCTAGGCTCCTCTGAAATGGGTCGGAAGGATTTCCCTGGATTTGATCTGATGATCTCTCGGGAATCCCAAATGTGTCCTCCCCAACTACTGCACCCTCAATGGCTGAGTAATGCGCCCAAGATGATTTCTCCGTCGGAATTTGACGGGAAACCAGGCAATAGATGCGCCTTGCCCTCCTATCAACTGGGTCGGAAGGGAATCCATGGATTCTCCCTGGATGGGATAAGTCGACTCACTAAGTTTCCTTAGAAGCTGCTCCCTCACCCTGAATAATTGCACCCTTGTTGTTGCAACCTGTGTAACTGCTACTAAAGATCGATGGAAGATCTGTGTGATCTCCCCGGTGACTAGGGTGTGTCTCTCAACACCAAAATCAACCATTGGGTGTATTCCTCCTGGAATGCATAGAGCTCTCTCTCTTGAGATGCGCCTCTCTCCTCATTGACAAGTCAAATTCTTCATAATGATGAATTAGGTCGCTTTCCCCTTTTCTTATAGCTGCCCAAAACCCTAGTTTGTTGTTGACCTATTTTTAGCTTATCTGTTGTATTTTTTGCTCACTTTGACTTAAACGCGCTTTTAGTCACTTTTAGCTCAATGTCACTTTCAAATTATAACGCCCTCGGCTGAAGTGACCTCTAGTAACCCTATTTACCCCTGTATGGCCCTGGCTATAGTCTAACGAGGCTGTTTAGACCATTAAGCCTCCTCTCTGGAGCTCCTATTTGGAAAGGGACATTACAAGGGATGGAAGGTGGATACTCTGGGGTGATTCTTGGCCTCTCTCTCTAGCCTTATCTAGCCTAAGATATGCGCCCTACCTTTTAGTATCTCTTGGTGGTATTCTTGGTGACATTCTTAGTGGTATTCTTGGTAACTGCAACTGCAACTGTTGCAGCTGAGTATTGTTCTTGTTCTGTGGTTTTGAGACTTTTTGTCTAATGCACTATCTTTGGAGAAAGATGCACTCTCTTGGTTATCTGTTGGTTCTAGTGTTGCTTCCAAAATCATTCTATCTAGAAAAGGTTATGGTGCTTGGGGGTGGCTGCGTGCCTATGGTTGGGTGACAATATTGTGATATTGTCTATGGTAAAACGAGCACATCGGAATATTCTGACAGGTTATGGGCCCACACTACCTTCATGACAGTCTAACCGTTGGAAGGTAAAGCTGGAGTTCTTTGTCAAGCTCGTTATAGCACCAGTTGCAGCTGCAACTAGGGTTTCTGATTTTTGCAGTTGCAGCAAACCCTAATCTAATTCTTTAGGCACCTTAAGTGAAGTGTTCGACCTAATTTCTGGATACTCTAGTGCGCGCTATCCTAGTGCACCCTGTGGTGCCCTCTGCCAGCAAAAATGTCAAGTTTGAGTTTTTGGTCAAAGTCAAAGGTTGAGTGGTCAAAGTCAAAGTCAAATGCTGACTTTTGGTCAAAATTGATTTTGTGGTCAAAGTTGAAATTTCAAAGTTTCTAGCTTGTTCTAATCATTGAACCTTTTTGATTCAGTTTCTAACCTCTTCTTGTTAAGATGGTGTCTAGTTTCAAGATCAGAAGACAAGCTGAATGATGCTGCAAATTTCAAAGGTATGCACTTGTATATGCTTTTCAAGTTATATCATCTAGCAAAGCATGAGTGTGTTTGCAGGAAATGTACAAAGAGAACTTGTCCAAGCAATGATTTTGGATTCAGTACATTCAGAGGAACAAGGAGTTGAGGCTCCAGGTTCCAGGTTTGGTTGATCAAATTTTTATGTTTCAATTTACACATATCAAGTTTGATAGTTGCTATAGTACTAGTAAACACTACAGTTGTGACAACAATCTTTGAAAGGTTCTATTACTGCTAGGTATACTTGGTTGCATGTAGGTACTATTGGTATAGATGCTTATTGCACTTGTTTGATGAACTAACGTCTCCTTTAGGAGATATTTCTTGTTCTCGGGCAGGTCACCTTGGTAACTCTATGATGACTACCATCCTTGTTACCATAGATATGTTCTTATGAAAATGCTATTGGAAATACTTTTCTTTTGCTGTTCTTGTTCTAGGCAGGTCACAGACGATAGCTCTGAGAAGGAGTCACAGTGACAATTGCAAACATGGAGCAGATGACTCCATCAAGTGGTGAGGCAAGTGATCTCACCAAGTACCAATTTTAAAGGAAGCGTTGAAAGAAAAAGGGGTTTTGGATATCGTTCACTTAGATGTGTGTGGACCAATGTCAACCTCCTCACTAAGCGGAAGATAAGGATCTTGAGGTTCGATAATGAAGGAAAGTACACCTCCAAGGAGCTCGTTTCCTTTTGTAAAGTAGTCGGGATTAGGATGGAGCTAATTGTCCCACATAATCCTCAACAGAATGGTGTGGCAGAAAGAAAGAACTGTTCCATTGAAGAATCTGTTAAGGCAATGATGAATGACCAAAATCTATCCATGTTTCTATGGGGAGACATCAAAAGCTAATAGAATCTATGTCCCAGGTCAACAGAAGGTTGAAATCAGCAGGGACGTGACTTTTGATGAAGAGATTGCCTTTAGGAAATCCATAAAAGATTCCATGGATTCCAACGATAAAGAGGAATATGAAGATCCCCAAAAAGAAACTACATGTTCTCCAGAACATCTCAATGCAAAACCTTCCACCTTTGAAGAGGCAGTCAAGAAGAAAGAATTGAAGGAAGCTATGATGGAAGAATATCAATCCATCATGAAAAATGATGTATGGGAAATTGTGCCTAGACTTGAAGGAAAGTCTATAGTCACTTCGAAATGGTTTACAAGATAAAGCATGTAGTAGATGGGAGTATTGATAAATACAAGGCAAGATTCGTGGCTAGAGGGTTCTCCACCAGGAGGGAGAAGACTATGATGAGACGTTTGCTCTAGTTGCCAGATACACCTCTATTAGAGCCATCATATCTTTTGCAGCATCCATGGGTTGGAGTTTACATCAGATGGATGTAAAGACCGCTTTTCTCAATGGAGTAATTGAGGAAGAAGTATACATAGAGCAACCTCAAGGTTTTGAGGTACACCTGAGAGAAACCCATGTATGAAGAAGGCCTTGTATGGACTCAAGCAAGCTCCAAGAGCTTGGTATGCACAAATTGACAGTTACTTGACAAGACTTGGATTTTCCAAGAGCTATGTTGATCCATATCCTTATTACAAGGTTGTGAATGATGCACCTGTGATCTGACTACTATATGTTGATGATTTGGTTCCGACAGGTGCAGAGCCACTCCTTATTCAGTGTAAGAGGGAGTTAGCCTCTGAATTCGATATGAAGGATCTTGGTCTCCTGCGTTATTATTTGGGACTAGAAGTATAGCAGAAGCGTGGTGAAATCTTCTTGGGGCAAGGGAAGTATGTTGTAAAGATTCTTCAGAAGTTTGGGATGATGGATTGCAAATCCATGGCAACTCCCATAGTGACAATTGAGAGACTCTGATTCTGATCCAGTATACTTGTCCCTGTACTAGCAGTTGATTGGCTCATCGATTTATTTGGTGAATACCCGACCGAACATTTGCTTTGCTGTGAACACGTTGAGCCAGTTCCAATGGAACCTAGACATGAGCATTGGATAACTGCAAAGCACATTTTTGAGATATCTTCGTGGAACGCTAAATTATGGTTTGAGATACGCCTCAAACAACGATGTACAACTACATGGATTTACTGATTCAGATTGGGCAGGGAGTGCAGATGACAGAACGAGTACTTCTGGTATATGTTTCAGTTTGGGATCTGCTATGATATCATGGGTTAGCAGGAAACAAAAGTTTGTTGCACTGAGCACTGCAGAAGCAGAGTATATTGCAGCTCGTGATGCTTGTATAGAAGCAGTATGGCTTCGTAAGATGATTTCTGGACTATCTGATTAGGTGCTGGATTTGACTATGATATGATGTGATAATCAGAGTTGTATGAAGCTCTCAGAGAAACCCATGATTCCATGACAGATCGAAGCACATTGAGATCAAGTACTCTGTTATCCGTGATAAAGTCCAGAAGGGAGAAGTGATTCTCTAATACATCTCCACCGATGAGAAGATGGTTGATATTTTGACGAAGCCTCTGTCCAAGATAAATTTTGCATACTTGAGGGACAAGTTGGGACTCGTAGAGGTTGCTCCCTTGGTTAAAAGGGAGGAGATGACTTCCTCGGTTGGGAGGGAGTGCTGATATATGAAATCATGGATAGTCAGTGTGTTGGTGGACAAACATTCTCCATGTAGAGAATGGTCCAGATTGACATATTGTTGATCTGTATCATGCCAGTACAACTTAGATATGATGCTTCATCATCATTCTAGTACAACTTAGATATGATATAGATGTCCTGAGACACATCATGTTAGTACAGCTTAGATATCATGCATTAGCATCATGCTAGTACAACTTGAGATGATGCATATGTCTGAGTCATATCATGCTAGTACAACTTAGATATGATGYAGTAGCATCATGCTAGTACAACTTAGAGATGATGTAGATGACTTGCATCATGCCAGTACAACTTAGAGATGKTGCATTGGMACCATGCTAGTACGGATTAGAAATGATGGACATCATGCCAATACAACTTAGATRTGATGCATTCACACTATGCTAGTATGGATTAGAGATGATGTAGACAATACTCCACATCATGCCAATACAACTTAGATATGATGCATTCACATCATATTAGTACGACTTAGAGATGATACAATGGAGAGGATGGTTCTTGTAGCCATTACGGGGYATAACATCTGTTGGGACATTCATTCTCRTAGGACGTATCCYCGTATCACTCTTTTGAGTGAGTGACTTATGCGAGACACTCTGTTGAGTGTGCTAAGTCCAACACATGACTTATTTAGCATCATGCCCGATTACTCAGATGGAATATGGCCTCGAGAGATGATGCAGACAATGATATGATTTGATGACAGGAGACTGTTCTGATGGAACATGAAAATTGCAAGGCCTCTATTTATATGAGGCCTTGCAACCATATTTGTCCACTTTAAAAGTCAACTTTCAAATATAAAGAGGGTCTAACTCATAAAATTTTCCCTTTCAATTACATAAAATTAATTTTACATAAAATAACCCTAAAACAAGGGTGACATCATCCCTTCTAAGGTGACGTTATGCTTCATGAAGTTGACGTTGAGGTAGAAGTGTGCAATGCTAAGCCTCCAAAGGCCATCCATCATGCCATATGTGCAAAAATGTCACCTCCTAACCCTCATCCATAAAACCCTAGTCTCCTCCATGACGTTGTGAGCTAGGTGGTTGACATCCAAGCCTCCAAAGGCTAACGTCTAGGTGGAAAGAGGTGGAAGCTTGACTCTTAGCCATGCCAGAGTACCTCAAGTGCAACGACCTCCTCCTTCAAGGTATGAATGATCATCACAAGGTTGCCCCAGACGTGGGGTCTAACACCCATCCTTGGGCTCCAAAGTCCTCATGAAGGTCCGAACATAGTCATCTCCTCATGAATACTTGTCCACTAGGAAAGGTTTTGCAAAGACAAATAGATGCGTCCTCCAAGGGTCCATAAGTCACAAGAATCATGCTAAGTAAGCCACATCTAATAATGGAACCACCCAAATATGTGYATCAAACCTCCCTTTTCAAACTAAACAAATGCTCAAWGACCTTATACAATTTGTCAAATTTAGGTGTGGGAGGGGTGTCAAGGCATCCTATTGGGTCAGTCAATCCCCAAGTCAAAGGTGTTTCCCAAGGGAAACCTATCTAAGTCATGTGTGAGTATGAGGTGGAGTGGGGTAAGACTTCTGGGTATGGGGTTT
The DNA here is from genome assembly GCA_032191745.1 of Picea mariana. NCBI lineage: Eukaryota > Viridiplantae > Streptophyta > Pinopsida > Pinales > Pinaceae > Picea > Picea mariana. The sequence continues at coordinate 16,667 of JASDQU011178621.1, forward strand.
CATGGCATACAAGGGCTCGTATTGTCTCATTTGTGGGTGCCTTTATTGAGGGCCAGCCACATCCTTTTCCTCTTTTTGTTTTTAAAGCATATTTTTCCAAGCCCTTTATTAGCCATTTATTTTGCATGTGTTTCCAAGTTGAAGACAATAAGGGGCACTAAAAGGAAATACATAGCCCACATACGCTCTACCTTGGTTTGCATGCTTTTCCAAGTTGAAGACAATAAGGGGAACTAAAAGGAAATGCATAGCCCACATACGCTCTACCTTGGTTTGCATGATTGATTAGTTAGTTATTTATTTTATGGGTACCTCATTTTTTGAGAAGCGTTACATTGTTCTCGGGATCCCAGGGAGAGATTTTAATGCATGATGTTTTTGCTAGGCCACCTTCGAGCCTAATGGCCCCATCTTCCGATGGAATGAGGGACATGCCCTTCTTGGGTCAATAATCCTGAAAACCCAAAAGATGAGGAGACAAAATGGAAGAAGTATGGAAAATGATAAGTATGATCGGGAATGGTACGATGACTCTTCAACGAACCCCCCAGTAGCACCCCATTCCCGAGGGTGACCAACTTACTAGGATGTAATGGCACTAACCAAGGTTAAATAAGGCAAAAGGTATAATTTCCAAGCAAACGTTCTATAATCAGGAAAGGATTCTTTGCAACATATTCAAATGCTTCAATTATTAAAGTGACACTTACCATGAAACCAAACTTATTACTTCATGAAGAAAGACCCGCTGTCCTCTGGGGCTAGGCCGGTTTGAAGGATGCTGCTGTACTGTTGGTGATGACTGATGGTGCAAGTCAAGATAGGGGGGGCTCTGTGGGGCTATGCTAGTCAATTTKGCTCTTGTCACTCCATGTTTGTTACTTGTGGGCCTCGAGACATGATCTCCTTAGTTACCGCTAGCCTGGGGGGTAACAAATTTTACTTGATTCCATGGTTTTGACTGACTTGGGTGCACTTGACATGGTCTTTGGAGGACGTCCCTGTGATTTCACCTAGGATGTTGTGCACCTTATGCAGGACATAACACGTGTGATGCAGAGCGTTGGGCCACTTGATGACTTGACACCCTCCAATACAAGTTCTCACACCTCTTGGACCTTGGACGATGGACAAATGAGCTTTTACTTTACAGATACACACAAATGGGCAAGAAGCCCACACCTTGGGGTATTGTACCTGATGGTTATTGGGCATTGGATGGAGGACATTGCACTAGCACATGATTGGATATCATATAGAGAAAAGATGCACCTTCATTCCACCTTGGACGCTGGCCTTTTCACCTTGGACATTGAGCTTATGGATGTTGACGTCATGAATTAGGGCTTGCTTGCCATTGGGACACTACTTTGATGATTTGGGTCTTTGATGACGAGACATGACCTTTGACGAGGAGAGGTCACTTTCCACCATACTTGGCACCTTGATGATGAGACATGACCTTTGGAGGCCTCCTACACCTTCCAAGAGCATGACGACACCCACACATGTGGCTTTGGAGGGCTTATTTTCATGTTTTAACATGATTATCTCTTGTTAGAGGCTACTTGAGGGGTCGACCCTACTTGTATTATGGATTTATTGTTGTTTTAGATGTTTTTGTGTACATATGTGCTTGGTTATGTCATATATATAGAGGGAGTGCTCCATTGTATCAAATCATAACTCATCACTTGTGAGATCATCAGTACTTGTCTTCTCTTCTCTCTTTAGTTCGATTGGAGTACTTGTGTGCACTGTGGAAGGAGGATCTTTGTTGGATGTGTTATCCCCGATTTCTAGGAATATCTAGGAGATCATGTCTCGAGGCCCA
>JASDQU011178623.1:0-14102 GCA_032191745.1 Picea mariana
TCACAACCCTTCCCTTCTCAACAATAGGCCCAATTGGTCATTCATGACCAACCTTCCCCCTCCAATACATCCTATGTCTTAATGTGTATAGGAGATTCAAAGCAAAATGACATCACACTTACCACTCGAGCCAAATATTATTCATCCTCCAAAGAGAAGGTTGATGTTATACCTCCTTCGTTGGTCCAACCATCTCCCATGACTCCACCTACCAATGGTACTCTTACTCTCGAACGAACAAGCCTCGACACAATTATTTGCCCTCTTCCAAAAGGCGTCATTCGGAAATCAGCTTTCAATCCTCATGCCCGTGCTTCCCAGAACTACAGTATTGTTGAAGATCTGGCCCAAGCACCATCTGCGATGTCCACCCTCGAAATCCTTCAAAGTTTTCCTATACAATGGAAGGAATTGTTGAAAGCTATCAGTGGAATCGACCCTACGGATATGAATTTAATAATTTTTGACTTGGAAGTTCACATTCCAAGGTTACCCCCTCAACTTGCATTCCAAATACAAGTTATTGTCTCCGACAAAAACATTTGTAGAACAGTTATCGATGAGGGTGCCTCGACGTGTGTCATGTTTATTACCTACCGGAAAGCCATCGGCTCTCCGCCTTTGAGTGAATCTCACAACACACTCAAAGCCTTTAATGGCTCCGTATTTAATCCTTATGGTGTCCTCCCTTCATTGTCGATTACGTTAGAAGGCAAAATGGTCCAAGTTGAAGTGGAATTCTTTGACACTCCTCTCGATTACAACCTTCTACTTGGTCGTAGCTGGATTGATTCCATGCGCACAGTTGTGTCGACTCTTTTCCGTGTCATGTTTTTCCCACATCAAGGAAAGGTAATTACCGTCGACCAAGTATCCTTCTTTAACTTGGATGCACGTACAGGCAATGTATCGTTCATTGCCAAAACTCCCCTGGATACGAGAACGTTAGTGTGGGTCTTCTTAAAGACTCCTCGTTAATGGGTACCTTCCCCATCCCACCACCCGATGTTCCACATCCATCTATTGCCTCGATCAACATGATCTCCACCTCTATTCACGAAACCCATGTGTCTCACGACCCATGGATGGTACCCAACCCTGACGATCATCTTCGTTATGGCGACGAAATGCCTTTGAGTTTGGTCGAATCTGCCTATCAGGCCATTCAATCGGTAACCCCTTCTACCCCCTCTCTTTTTGATTTATCTCTAGATCCTTTCCATGTCATTTTTCCCATAGACGAGATGATTATGTTTGTTATGGAAGACACCCCCTGGGTCGATGGACATCATCGTTCCATCCTCTTCCTGGAACAACACACCATCGAGAGCTACCAATGGATCTCGACCCTGTCGACTGTTTTCATCATTTCTACCATTCCCGAGTCCACACACGATGTGTTTTCCAAAGGGAACTAAAGTAATATCTCACCCACCCTCCCCCTCGACATATCCATAAAACCTGGAATTGTTGAAAATGTGCATATCGGAGCTTCGTGTTCCCCTGACGAAATTGTCACCTACAAGTCGCTTTTCAAAGAATTTTGTGACATCTTCGCCTGGAGCTATGAAGAAATGTTGGGTATTGACCCCGACATTGTGATACATGAGATTAAGACATACCTAGACACTAAACCCATCTGGCAACGCCTTCGTCCGGTCCACCCATGTAAAGCGGCCGCTATCAAGCTTGAAGTCGAGAAACTTCTCAAAGATGAATTTATTTACCTGGTGGCTCTCACTAACTGGGTTTCCAATATTGTCTCGATCGATAAGAAATAAAGCACAATCCACGTGTGCATTGATTATAGGATATTAACAAAGCATTTCCTAAAGACAACTTTCCTACCCCCTTCGTCGACCAGATCATCGACGATTGTGTCGACAGTGAAATCTTCTCTCTGATGGATGGTTTCTCCGAATATAATAAAATCAATATCGTTCCCGTGGACCAACACAAAACCTCTTTTATTTGTCCTTGGGGCGCTTTTGCCTATCGAAAACTTCCTTTCAGTCTAAAAAATGTTGGCACAACTTTTCAGTGCGCTATGTCTTACGCCTTCCATGATATCAAGCACATCGTGCAACCATATCTAGACGATTTACCCACTCATTCCATGCACCGTGTCGATCATCCACTACACCTCCGAGCCATTTTCCTTCGATGTCGATTTTACCATATATGCTTGAATCCTCACAAATTCATCTTCTATGTAGAATCTGACCGACTTCTAGGCTTTATTGTTTCACATCAAGGGATCTGGGTAGATCCTTTGAAGGTTGAGGCGATTCTCAATATCCCTCCTCCTTCCTCACTTCACTAGTTACAAAGTTTGCAAGGGAAGGAAAACTTTCTTCGTCGTTTCATCTTGAACTATGCAGAGCTAAATCTTGGATTTACACGACTGCTCAAGAAAGGGTCTGAGTTCGTCTGGGATACCACTGCCAGCAAAGCCTTTGAAGCTTTGAAACTGTCTCTGGCACATACCCCACTTCTCTTCCCACCTGATTACAGTCACGATTATTTCCTCTACTTCACAGCCTCAAACTACACCATCGCTATGGTTCTTGTCTAGGAGGATGATTCTCATGACGAACATGTCATCTATTACTTGAGTCGAAGTCTTACGCCTACTGAAACCAAATATTTACATGTTGAAAAACTGGCCTTGGTAGCCATCCAAGCAGTTCATCATTTCCGACACTATATCCTCTCTCGCAAGACTACGATAATTTCTAACTGCAACCCTATGCAGAACATTCTCACATGTCAACTGCTAGGGGGAAAATACTCCAAATGGATCATGATACTCCAGAAGTTTGACTTAGAATTTGAACGCACTAAGTCCAAGAAATCCTTAGTGTTTTCTGAGTTGATATGTGACTTTCCCTACTCTAAGACGGAAAATGTAGCAGCTGATTCATTACTTGATGAATCCCTTTTCTTGATTAGTTCCAATGATCTTTGGTATGGAGATATCATCATATATCTCCAAAGCCAAACTTTCCAGCCCAATTTTTCTAGTACTGACCACCGTCGAATATGCTACCAAGCCCGTTAGTATATTATCCTCGATTATACTCTTTATCGTCGTGGGATTGACTCAGTTTTTCATCGCTACCTCACGTTTGACGAAGCCGAGAAAGCCCTGAATGACTGCCATTCTGGAGCCTGTGGTGGTCATATGTCTGGGTATGATACTGCCCAGAAGATCTTGCAAGAAGGGTATTTTTGGATTTCTTTATTTAATGATTGTATAATTTACGACCAAAAATGCCACGCTTGCCAGACCTACAACCATAAAATACAGTCACATCCTACTCCTCTTCACCCTGTGCTCTCCATTGGTCCTTTTGTGAAATGGGGTATCAATTTCATGACATGTCACCCTCACTCGATTAGGGGGCATGGATACATTACTGTAGCCGTAGACTATTTTACGAAATGAGCCGAGGTGATGCCAACATTTGAAAACACTGGAAAGACAGCAGCATTATTCATATTCAATCACATCATAGCTCGTTTTGGTGTTCCTCAGGATATCGTCACTGATCATGGTAGCCACTTTAGAAACTTCATGATGTCCGAACTCACTGAAAAGTTGGATCTTTGCCATGAAAACTCAACACCCTATTACCCAAAAGCCAATGGCCAAGTTGAAGCAATTAACAAAGTCCTCGTTACCATGCTTCAACGAATGATAGGGATTCACAAAACGAGTTGGTACACAATGTTGTTTTCAGCATTGTGGGCTTACCAAACATCCGTTAAGTCTTCTACCAGGTTTGCACCATTATAGTTAGTCTATGGTCTAGAAGCCATCCTGCCGATTAAATGTGAGATACCCTCCCTAAAACTAGTCGTCAAAATCCTTCCAAACACTTATACCGAAGAAGAACGTCTATTGTATCTCATGCGATTAGATGAAACTTGTCGCGATGCCACCCTAGTCATAGAAGCCCAGAAGAAACGCCTTAAAGCCTAATACGACAAACATGTCAAGCCTCACGTTTTCTCCAAAGGTGATCTAGTTCTCCTTTACGAACAAGATCGGGATATGCTAGGAGCAGGAAAATTCAAAGCTATGTGGCGAGGTCCTTATATCGTTAGACGATTTTTAGAGAGAGGATCTTACGAGTTAGTGGACTATGATGGTATCCCTTTGAGTGAACCCAGAAATGGGTTGTACTTAAAGAAGTACTATGCCTAAGATCACTTGTGCATGAGTACATGTATTTTATTGTATCATACTTCTTGTGTGTTACTATAGTTTGCCTTTTCGTTATCCAGTCTCTGCCCTTGATCGCTTATGTTACGTTGTGTTTGGTTTCCATATGTCGGAGTCTTCACTACCCCACATTGGCTTCACTGATGGCACTAGACATAGCACTCAAAACCTTGCTTCTGCTGCTTGGGAAATTTACGCCCCTACAAACGAACTTATCACTCTACGAGGTGTGTGTCTCGACCGTGCGACCAACAATATTGCAGAGTATAGCACTGTTATCGAATTGTTGATTGATGTTATTTCACTCAGTATCCACCACTTGGTTGTCCGACTCGATTCCCAGCTAGTAGTACTATAGCTAAGTAATGTATATGCTATACAAATTCCCACTTTATTACGGGTATATTTACGAATTCACCTCTTGGAATGTTATTTTGATTATATTGAATATCAACACATTCCTAGATGTCTAAATACATTGACTGATGCATTAGATAACTATGTATTAGACAGACATTTGGGCCATTTATAAACCAATCACATCACATGTATCACACAACACAAGATAAGCCAGTAGAAGTCGTATATATGTATATAACGATCAAAAGTTTTTACAAAAAGTTTATGTCCAAGGATCAAAATCTCAAAAAGTGAATCTCATAGCTTCTACAAAATAGTGTCATGGGTGACGCTCACGATAACACACAACTGCCTGGGCCACCCTATGAAGCAGTCAGCTAATAGACTCTGACACCCCCACAGTGTGGCGTTGATAATGCCTAGGGATCTCCCTAATAGCCATATCCGAGATGTCAGCGGTCAACCCCTCCAAGTTCTGCTCCACTGCCTCATAGTCTTCAGCATCCCATCGCGCCACTAGAGCCACCTCTCCTCACCGCTTGAATAGGAGACATTCCTGGAGGTCGATATGGCCCCACATCTATGTCATCAAAAAGAGATTTTTTGATTAGTCCTTGGACAAACATAAAAACATTTTATATGATAACAAATTACAAAAACATTTAAAAGAACAAAATGTGTACTTCTTACCTAGGTCACCCCAATGAGAATCCTCAGGTAGGGCCAAATCTGGATCCTCTCAAAAATCCAAACTAGCGTATGCGTAGTCATCAATAATCAGCATATGTGGCCGCAACCAGTCGAAAAATGAATCATTGTACTTGATGATGGGCCCATCTACGTGTTGGGCCATGAGGTTGCACCACCTCAGCATCCTTGGATCTTGTGGGGCTAGTAAACCCCAATCAACCTGTAATCTCAGCAATGAGACCCTCTCGAGAAAGAAGGACACCAAAAGTGATTTGTACCCAAACTACTTCAAGTTTCCCCTCCTGCACTTAGTCAATTGCCTCTTTATACTGCGGAGAACTGCATCCGACTAGTTGAAGACTGATGGACTTTTGCAAGCTATGGCATATTGTAAGTATCTCTAGAGAGACATGTGTGGAGCTGTGCTCCCGGCCATGCATGCTATAGTGAACAAGATGGTTTGCAGGGTCAATTTTTGGACCCCTCAAATAGAAACCTTTCTCTTGCTTCTCTCTGCCTCTGGAACATAGTATTGGTGACAATACTCACTCATAGGGAGTCTACCACCTCGGCTACCAGTCAATCTAGCATGGTAACCATGCCATGATAACCCTGTTAGAAAGTAGATATCCTCGATATCTAGGGTCAATGTGTGGACTCCCATGTGAAACAACTATTGGTCCATGTCCCAAATATGAACCAAGTACTCCAACAACCTAATTTGGGACCTCATGCCCAGAATCCAGAAGAATTTCAAGAGCCCACAGTCTCATAGGGCAGCAACGGGACCCGGGTCATTCACGAAAATGGCATCCTCCTCCTCATGTTCTCTTTCTCACCACTCTAGCATCGTGATGGTCAAATGCATGCACAAGAACCATAAGAGAAGGGTCAGCAACTTATTTCAAACCTTGGCATAATTTTTATTGAGAAAAAATCAAATTGAATTTTCATTTTTCAACCCCCCCAGGTGCCCCTTTAGCACAGTGTGAGATTCTCGCAGGTGCCCTTAAGGTCGCCTGGGAGAATCCTGGATTCTCGCAGGTCCCACATGGCTAGCCTGTGAGAATTCTCAGGCGCAAGTTTTGGCCCTAAAACGAACCTAAAACCTTGAAATTTGCCAATAAAAACCAAAACTAAACCATGGAAAAGGTAGAAGATCAAGAGCTTACCTCGTTGGTGGAGACGGTTTGCCGAATGGTCTCTTTTGCCTCCCACGATCGAGCAACGGAATTTGGGGGAAAATGAGGTGCATTGGGCAAAGTTCTTGGCAAAATTACAATGAAAATGGTAACAGACCTTTTTACCCATATTTATTCACTTTTACCATTTTTTGTTGATTTTTATATTGTTTTGTCCATAAAACCTAAGGCCTAATAGTCCTATGAGTGTGAATTTTTGCAGATATAGCGACTTTGAAGTCCACACGAAGGGGTACGAATGTTTTTTCTTTTTGTTGCATGTACAACTGTTTTTTATGGTTTTTAGAAAAACCTCGAGCTCAGTCTTCGTTCGTTCTTGCGCTAAAAAATACATGAGAATGTAACAGAGTATACTTTTCTCATCTTTTCGTACTCTTCATGGTAACACGAAAACGACGAATGCAAAGGAGTATCCTTTAAGCTCTTTTCATGCTCCATTAAAATGAAAATATGGCCGAGCGGTCTTGTTCTGTTCACATTCATAAAAGTATCTGAACAAAACATTCGATGGGTGATAGTTTATCACTTTTTTAGTCCTGTCAAACTATTTTATGAAAAAGGAACTAAGAGTTCTCTTTAAGTGTTTTTAATACTCTCAAAACATGAAAAAACCCCGAGTTTTCTATCTTTGGACTCGTTAAACAAACATCGAAAGACCCGTAATGGGACCGAGCCACTCCTTCCTAGGGTTCGTTAAACATACTCCGAGGGACTCGTCCGAAGGATGAGCTTACATCAACAAGCATATGTTATCCTCCTCAAGCTTGCGTAAAAATAAAGAGGTACTTGCCAGAAATGGTGGGGGGAATTTTGGGAAAGGGATGTGTTTCCGTATTCATACTAATGGCAGTAAGTGTCTCTCTTGAACATGACACCCCCTATTCATTATTTGAAGCCGGTTTGGGAAATCCATTTGTCTCTCATTCGACTTGCTACAAGGTCATATCCCGGGTCGTCTCTGAGTCAGTGCTGCCAAATCCTTGGTCGTGTCATTCATATGTTCAAAATAAGTTCGCCCATACTCTCTATTGAGTCAGCCATCTATAGTTGTCCTTTCTTACCATGTAGGCCTTCCCTGCGTCCATTTCGACCTATATTCATACTTTGTTTCACCTTCAAAATCTGTTACTTATTTTGTGTCATTGATGGGGGATACATCAAGGCCCTCATGTGACGAGTCTTGTTTCGTCGACTCCAACTCATTATCCAGAAACAAGACTTAGAAATTATTTGGTACCTTGGAACTTGCATGCCTCAATGGCAGGTTTCCTCGCTTTCGACAGTGGGTTTTCATTATTGACCCCTGATTGGGAGGTTCCTTTGAATGTTATACTTCAGCTCATTTATTCACATTTTTTGGATTGTACTAGTGTACCTTGGGAGTCATTAACATTAATGGTGATTTCCCTTGCACTTGTTAACGGTTTCATCAATGAACGATAATCAAGTGGTTTCTACCATGTTCGACTTTAGCACATGTAATCACATGGATAGATTCATACTTTTAGATGATGGGATTGAAGACCCTGGGTCTCATCTTTTTGATCCAAGATGTGATGGAGTATGTATGATTTACATCGACACATAGATCCACTTTGTATGTCATGTGGCTATGTCGTCTTAATTTGAGTCTTCTCTCATAGATCCACAGTGTATTTCTGGTGGCTATGCAGTATTTTTGACGGCATGGATCCACGGTGTATGATTGGTGGCCATGACCTACGTTCATGATGTCATCCGTCTGTGATCTGAGTATGGGAATTCCTACCTCAGAACTGGTATTATATTTTGCAGATGCTTGGTTGTTTGCAGGTTTCCGATTAGGTGCACTCCTGGTTTCTAACACACACATGCAGTTTACAAAGTATTTAGGCTGTCACAGATTCTGGCCTCATACTTTGGGGGGCATTCTGTTACACATGATTTTGGTCACTTTGGTGATGTCTTAACAGTGATGTATTCAGGCTCCCAACAAGGACTTTTTTCTTGAGAAAAGTGGCTCATGTCTTCTTCCAAAAAACATATTTCTAAGATGAGTTCACAGGCTGCCTATGGTCTGGGGTGCGAGAATCCCTCATTCTCACAGGCCACCCACACTTAGGGTGCGAGAATCCCTCATTCTCGCAGGCCACCCACACTTAGGGTGCGAACTTCTCGCAGTATTCTCCATACACAGGGCGTGGACCTGTTTTTAAGCTTGGAAAGGAGAAGAGGTCTCGAGGGTTCTAGAAGGGAATCTTCTAGAAAATGAGATGGCATTTACATGGTTGTCATTCTACTGACTTCTCAGATTTGATGGGATCATCCTCATCCATGTAACCATCTCTCCTTATCCTATATATTGAAAGGTTTCTCATGGAAAAGGTTAAGCAAGATTGAATGAAGAATTGGTGAAAGAATTGTGTGAAGAACCCTGCTTGAACAATAGCTTGAAGGCTCTATTTGGTCTATCAAGAGGAATTGGAGCTTCTTCATGCAATTACAAAGCAATTGTGTGTGTTGGAACCAAGGGTCACTTAAATGAATCTTGCAACATCAAGGCAATCAGGTTGTATCTTCTACTTTCAATTAATATGATACAGCAACATGTCCCTTTCCCATAAAGTCACTCTTACTTTATTGTGTAATTCCTTGATCATATGCATAGGTTGACATTGAATATACTTTGTTATATTCACTTTGGTTGGTTTGTTTTGTCTTGGACTTGAATTCACGAGAGCACCGGAGTGAAGCAGGAACAACAGAGACCTAAGGAAGCGATATAAAGGTATGTCACTTATTCCTTCCTATTGGTAGATTCAATGATTACAACTTAGGGAAAGAGTCTTGTCCTGTCCTGTTTTTTTCTAGATCCAGGTGGATCTAGGGAGATCTGTTAGTGTCCGCACCTACCGATTTGTCCGATAACATGAAGGATGAATTTGAATTGACTAATTTAGGGCTTATGAGAGGTTTTTTGGGTATTGAAGTTCACCAGTCCAAAACTAGTATATTTATCTCACAATCTAAGTATGTGCATGAAATCTCGAAAAGATTCAATATGATAAATTCCAAGGCAACCCCAACACCTATCATAACAGGATTGAAGTTAAGCAAAAGAGATGAAGGATCCAAGGTGGATCCCACACTTTTTAAAACACTAGTAGGAAGTCTTATGTATTTAACAACAACATGACCTAATATTATGTATGGAGTGATCTTGATTTCAAGGTTCAAGGAAACTCCAAAAGAATCACATTGGAAGGCAGGAAAAATAATTCTGAGATATGTGAAAGGAACAAAAGATTTTGGTATTTTGTATTCTACTTCAGAAGATTTCAAAATTATATTGGATACACTGACAGTGATTGTGGAGGAAACATAGGTGACATGAAAAGTACCTCTAGGTACACATTTCATTTTGGAACAAGTATGGTATCATGGGCATCAAGGAATCAACCCATAGTGACTCTTTCTTCAGCAAAAGCAGAGTACGTCACAGCGACAAGCATAGCTTGTCAAGTAGTTTGGATGAGAAGAATGTTAAAAGTTTGTTGCAGGAACAATAAGAACCAACAACCACATTTTATGACAAAAATTAAGCCATCATGTTATCTGAGTATCATTTGCTTCACAAGAAAACCAACCACATTGATACAAGGTATCATTTTATCAGATAATTAGTGAATAACAAAGAGATAATTTTGCAAGTCAAAAGAACAAGTCGCAGATATTTTTACAAAGGATTTAGCAAGAGATGCATTTCAACATCTACGTAGTAGTCTGGGATTTTGTGCAGTAACAGATGATTGACAGTTCAAGCAAATTCAAGTTTTTGATGTAAAAAAAAATTGTGTCACGTAAATCCCACCTATTTATAATTAAGGGGGAGTGCTATAAATAGTAATTACAATTCTGTGATCTTTACATCTCCATCGATTTATCAGTCAATCAGTCTGTCATACTAAAAATACAGTTCATTAGTTTACTCTTACATTTACACAAACTTAGTCTTAGTCAGTCGAAAACAAGGGGAGTTATTAAATGGAGTCGATCTTAATCTTTCTCGAGTCCAATTAAGTAGTTGAGAGTCATCGAATTTATTATTGTATTAATTATTGAGTCATTGTTTACTTCTACAAAAACTCTCAGTCTTATCAATATATGTCCAAGTATTTAGTTAGCCTATATATGCAGAGAGCAATAAACACAAAGAAGAGAATCATCAGCAACAGCTGAAGGTAGTCAAAGGAGTCTAAGAGCGCAAGCTCTCTGTGTGATTGTAAGTTGAAGAAGTCCAAGAAGTCATTGGAGCCAAAGCTCGTCTCAATAATTTTTTTTTATTAGCACATAGCACCGAAGCTTAATATATATCAAGTGTTTTGGGTGTTTTCAGACTCATGTGCATTTCTAAGTTTGATGCTAAGAATATCAATGTGTTTGTTTTTCTGTGTCACAAAATCGTTCATTGAGTGTTTTTCATAGCACGCAGTAAATCATGTTGTTTGTGCACTACATGGTAAAATTATGAAAGTTCAGTCATAAACTTTTGTGGTGCCCAATATTTGCAACTGTGTTGCATAAAATCCATCTCGCATTGTAGATATGAGAGTTTTGATGCTGGAAAATGACCTGATTTTTAGAAGACTTTTTGTTGTATATGAAAGATGCCAAACAACCTTTAACAGTGGGGAACTTTTCCATCAAGATTCAAAATTGTCTGCAAATGAATCCTCGGTGCTCAGCTTCACAGCTGCAGGAGGCGGTCCTTATAACTACATGGTAATGAAAACCAACAAACAAGAATGGAAATGGATAAAGCATGAAGACTGTCATTTCAGACATCCCTCACTAAATTTTACATTTATAATTGAGGGGCACAAGCTTCTGAAGATTACAAGTTTGTTTCCAATGCTTCCATTGCCACTGCGCTTTTCTAGTTCAATTCCATTCCCTCCTCATTATATGGTTGGCGTGGAACTGTTAGATGTAAATACAAAGAGGCAGATTAATCAACCACCTCTTTCGTGGGAGTTTCCTCACGTGCTTCCTCACTTGGCATTCGATCTGAAGCATTTATTCGAATGGGGGGATGGAATAATATATATGGTGTTTGTGGGCGATAGGAATAATGATCATGTAGATTTTGGGGCTTGGATGATAGAATATATGCATCCTAATAGAAGGATCCTATAATACTTGTCACGGAATTTCTGATTGGTTGAGACATTTCTTTCTACCTCATATATATGCATCGCCTACAAGCTTCATGTTTGACAAGGTAGATTTGTTTTCTTCTGAGAACGATGATTTGTTCATCATAAGAAGAGAAAAATATGGGGAAGGGATTCTTATGGAGTTGTGGTTCAAGAGGGAGAACAACTGGGGAAAACTTGTTTGTTTGATTGCGAGGGTAGTTGGTCATGCACAACAATTTGTATCCTTCTATGTTTATCATTTGAGTGTGCAGTATTTTGGTATTGATTGTATTTTGTTTTTGTCGAAACTTGGCAATGTTGAAGGGGGATCTTGGTGGATTTTACAAAGACAAGGTGTGTCTGTTGTTGTGATTATCCATGGGATGCTTCAAGGTATTAGTGATGGCACTCATTTTTCCCTTGTAAGACACCTACAACCAAACTGAAGTCATCAAAAATCCTGAACTATTTTTATTATCATAAGCACAAAGATTTTGGATTTGTTTGCAACAGTAACGAAACATATGCAGTTAAATTGAGTCTCATATGTATTATGTTCTTTGTAATAGTAAGGAATCATATGCAGTGAAATTCATTCTCATACAAATTATGTGTTATCATGGCATTACTTTTTAGCGGAAACTCGCAATTAGATTAGGTTTTATTGTATTTTCATAACCTCCTACAGGAGATGTATCTTTATGTCTATTTTGTTTTTCTACGATATCATATTAATATTTGTTTATTTAGTCAAGATGCATTTTCAGTCTGTTTTGTTTTGTTAGGACATCATCTTAATTTTCATTTATCTCAAAATTCTATTTTTTATATCAATTATACTTCTAATTAAATTATAAGTTTAAATTAAATCAAACTACTTTTTTATAACTTTAAATCAAATTAAATTGTTTAGTTATAATTTTAAATTAAATTAAACAACTTATTATTATTAGTCCTCGGTTGAAGGCTAGGACTATAGCATTTGATTCATCATTGACTACCTATTAGTTTTCCTTTAATTATAAATGATTTTCTTGATGTCTAATGTTGTACATATGTTTAACAAAATAATTATTTTTTCATAATATTTAAAATAATTTTATCACGCATCTAATTGACTCACCAATTCAATGTGTTTTGGAAGAGCTCTAAGAATGCGATTTTTCAATTTCAGGTAACACCTAAGTTTTGAGTTTTAAACACCCATGTTTTTTTTCCAAACATAGATAACTTAAGTTTGGAGTTTTAATCTTAGATAACTACGACATCTATTCTTTGAGGTAATTAAATTCATTTCATTGGAATAAATGCATGGAGTGTCATATATTGGATGTATTTGTTTTTTAATGATCTTGTAACCAAATTTGTATTCAATCTGGTTTGGTGTATCCTTTCTCGCCCAACCTATTTTTTCCATCTCCTCGTTTGTTATTAGGATAACTTACATACATGGTGAACCCATATCTACACTTCCTAGTAGACCATCCATAAAGGAAGTTCCTTTGTTTCCTTCTCCCATAGGTTGTGATCCCTTTAACAATAAGTTGGACCACTGATTCAATCTCGGGTACCATGAGGTAGGTGGAGTTTGATTCACCCATAATGAAGGAAAATTATGAGCCTAACCACTCGAATGACATATATGTGTATACCATGTAACATGGATTACTCAAATTTTTAAGATGAGGTGAGTTTTGGCCCTTTTTAAAGCACTAATTACATTGCAATTGTTTTGATTGTCATGGAAATGATATGTTTTGATTACAAATTCTTGGGCATGTTAACAATATGTGTGTGTGCATGAAAAATAACAATTATAAAATTCAAAGAGAGTAGAAAAAAGTAGAGCCAAATACCATCATATTTTGGAATAGGAAGAAATAATTGTATGGTTATGAATAAATTTACATTTTCAAATTTATTGAGTCATTATCTAATTGTATCAAAGCATTAAAAAATTAATAACAATCTGATATGTGGATGATTACTTGAGCTTATATTTCGATTTAAGCATAAAAGTTCTTCAATGTATAGTAATATGTTAGTCTTTGTAACTATTAAGTTTATTAATTTTGTGATGATCTTTGCTTAGTGGCATAAGAAAAACTCGCATGCTTGTGAATTTTTAAGTTGTTGGCACTTAAAATTCATTAATTTCATATTTCTTTTACATAATTATTATAATTTTCATAATTAATTTAACATACAACATTCTAATGTTCGAAATTAATGTTAAGTTCAAATTTCATATCTATATAGACATAATTTTTATTTAACACATCCCCTTTGAATTTTAGTGACAATTTATTTTATAGAATAAATAATAATTGGTTGACTTTATTTGAAGGAATTTTTTTGCCTTATATTATAACAAGAAGTTGTCATTATTTGTTGGTTTTAGTATAAATTTTATGGTTGTTATGAATATATTTTAAGTATTTTTTC
>JASDQU011178623.1:14122-26325 GCA_032191745.1 Picea mariana
TCAGGTAACACCTAAGTTTTGAGTTTTAAACACCCATGTTTTTTTTCCAAACATAGATAACTTAAGTTTGGAGTTTTAATCTTAGATAACTACGACATCTATTCTTTGAGGTAATTAAATTCATTTCATTGGAATAAATGCATGGAGTGTCATATATTGGATGTATTTGTTTTTTAATGATCTTGTAACCAAATTTGTATTCAATCTGGTTTGGTGTATCCTTTCTCGCCCAACCTATTTTTTCCATCTCCTCGTTTGTTATTAGGATAACTTACATACATGGTGAACCCATATCTACACTTCCTAGTAGACCATCCATAAAGGAAGTTCCTTTGTTTCCTTCTCCCATAGGTTGTGATCCCTTTAACAATAAGTTGGACCACTGATTCAATCTCGGGTACCATGAGGTAGGTGGAGTTTGATTCACCCATAATGAAGGAAAATTATGAGCCTAACCACTCGAATGACATATATGTGTATACCATGTAACATGGATTACTCAAATTTTTAAGATGAGGTGAGTTTTGGCCCTTTTTAAAGCACTAATTACATTGCAATTGTTTTGATTGTCATGGAAATGATATGTTTTGATTACAAATTCTTGGGCATGTTAACAATATGTGTGTGTGCATGAAAAATAACAATTATAAAATTCAAAGAGAGTAGAAAAAAGTAGAGCCAAATACCATCATATTTTGGAATAGGAAGAAATAATTGTATGGTTATGAATAAATTTACATTTTCAAATTTATTGAGTCATTATCTAATTGTATCAAAGCATTAAAAAATTAATAACAATCTGATATGTGGATGATTACTTGAGCTTATATTTCGATTTAAGCATAAAAGTTCTTCAATGTATAGTAATATGTTAGTCTTTGTAACTATTAAGTTTATTAATTTTGTGATGATCTTTGCTTAGTGGCATAAGAAAAACTCGCATGCTTGTGAATTTTTAAGTTGTTGGCACTTAAAATTCATTAATTTCATATTTCTTTTACATAATTATTATAATTTTCATAATTAATTTAACATACAACATTCTAATGTTCGAAATTAATGTTAAGTTCAAATTTCATATCTATATAGACATAATTTTTATTTAACACATCCCCTTTGAATTTTAGTGACAATTTATTTTATAGAATAAATAATAATTGGTTGACTTTATTTGAAGGAATTTTTTTGCCTTATATTATAACAAGAAGTTGTCATTATTTGTTGGTTTTAGTATAAATTTTATGGTTGTTATGAATATATTTTAAGTATTTTTTCGATCTTAGGTTATACCTAAGTTTTGAGTTTTAAACACCCATGCATTTTTTTCATACCCAAGTAATTAAATTAAATCAAACTACTTAGTTATAAGTTTAAATTAAATTAAATCACTTAGTTATAACTCAAATTAAATTAAATCACTTAGTTATAATTTCAAATTAAATTAAACAATATTTTTTTCATAAGAAAAAAAAAAATTATTCATATGAGAATATACATGTTGTATTTCATGTCAAGCCTCTGTAGGATTTATTCAAGAACTATAAAGAATATACATCTAATCTACTTCAAAACAAGCCTTTATAGGATTTTTCAAAAACTTCATCATGTTCAAACTGACCAAAAACATATACAACCCTACATGTCCAAGAAAGAAAAATTTCTTTTGAGATGAAACTCCATTGCTTCAATTTTTGTTCCTTCAAAGAACTCATACAAATCGAAGGCTCCTTTCTGCAGCTGCAAAGCTTTCTTTGAGAGTTCATCTTCCTTTGTATTTAGTTCCCTCAGAATTTTCTCGAAGGATAGCCATTCAAAATCTTGAAAAGTAAGTTTGATGTCTCTTAGCAATGAGGCCAACCTTGGATTTTGAATATTAATGTTACCCCTCGCTCAATCGATCACCAACTTGGAGTCACAAAAAACTTGAAGCTTTGACAAAAAAAAATCCTTTGTAGTTTCCAGAAGGGTCCAAAGTGTTATAAGTTATGCTTTGTTATTTGTTCCACCCCCTGAGACATATCTAATGTGAATAAAATGGTTGTGACTAATAAAAAGAACCACCCACACTCTGCATGAAGTGGAGTGTCCTTGACTAGTCTCGTCGAAGTATCCCCAAGGGATGGTGTAATCAATGGCTGGAGGAACTACTATCTGATAATTAGTTTCACTTAATTCTGCCTTGAACTCTTCTTCTTGACTAAGTGAGATTTCCGCAGAGAAATCTAGAGGAACATACTTATTTTAAAAATAGAATTGTTTTGATCCCACCAGATGTTCTTGATCATAATACCAAGGAGGCCAACATACAAGGAAATTGATCTATCTTGGATCCAAGATATGAAACAGTCTTCGATGAAGCCCTGGTTCCAATTGGCCTTAGATTTTTGTTGTTCTTTTATTAGCTACGCAACCTTTCTGGCATAGGGACAAGAGACAAAAATATGAGTAATAGTTTCTTGATTTTCTTTGCAAAGAGGACATTTGTTGGATCCACACCATCCTCTTCTAAGGAAATTATCCCAGGTCAACAATTTGTTGTTCATTGCAATCCATAGAGTTAATTTACATATGGGAGGAGCTTTGAGTTTCCAAAGGGGAATCCACCACCATTTCATTGGAGTTACAATGTTATCTTCTAACCAGGATTTGTAGCCCAATTTGATCGAGTAGGACCCATTCTGCCTATTCCTTGACCAGCAAAGAGAATCTTGAGAGTCTTTGTTAAGGGAGATATAATTTTTTCATAAGAGGGAGAAGTAGAAGTTCCACTCGTCTCGCAAAGCTTCAGGGAGATAAAGAGAATCTGCATTCTTCCATCCCAGACACCCTCTGAGAAAATGTGTTGTTTCGACTCACAGAGGTTGTACGCTCCCCCCTGGATTTTTTCAATACCTCACAAGACTGGTTGATTCTCCAAATCTCCCTAGCTAGCCTCAGGGTGGCCCATATGGCCTCTCACTAGAGAATGATTGTCTATGCTGCCAAATTTAACAATATATATGTGGTAGATACCTTGCTATGATCATGATTAATGATTTGATTACATACCTTGCTATTATTATTTCTACGATTGGATACCTTGTTATGATTATTGGTATGATTATAAATCTTGTTATGATTAAGTTTTATGATTGGATATGTCAATGTGATTGAATATCTTATTATGTTTATTGGTATCCTTGCTATGATTGATTGGATACATTTCTATGATTGATCGGATGCCTTACTATGATTGATTGGGAACATTTCCTATGATATGGTTAGGATGTATGCACACATCGGCTTACTTGACATGATGTACATCTATATTGGGTACCTTTTCCATTTAATGTGGTTTATCATTTATGCTTGGTTAACAAGATACCTCATGTGATTGATTAAGACGATGATATTGCATGTATACATTGGTACCTTATATGGACTAACCCATTACAACTTGATATCTCGGTGGAAAAAGGGGAAGGTATATTGTCTCAATGAGGATGTTATCTAATCCTAGTGCCTAGGAAGCTTGGGATATGGGAAAAGACTAGAGAAAATTACCTCCAAAGTTAACTTGGGAAAATGGGTAGAAGGGGAAATTGTTGGTTGTGGAGCCTGATTATCTTTCTGATTCAGAGGTATTTGTTTTTAGTTGTGTTTACACCCCATGAAGATTCTACACCCTAGAAGATTGTACACCCCTCCACGTGGAGGGGGGTTGTAGGGGGGGTGTTTTGTTGGTTTTGTCACAAGGGTGAGCAAAAACACAACACTTGCATGCTTAGTTAAGTCAGCTAAACAAGACAAAAGTTTGTGAGTTGATTAGATAACCAAATACACATGAAACAAGGAAATAAAACTAAAAACAACTAAGAAATAAATGTTAAAGAAGCTTGCAAGAACTAGAACCATGAAAAGAAAAAAATGATCAATATATAGATACCAATGGATCAATGTATTGATAGGATAAACTCTGTAGAGAAAGGCAGGGACTTATGAATCCCCTCTTCCTCCTTGGGAGGGCTATTGAGTTCCCTAATAGAGAGGTATTCTCTTCATGCAATGGAAAGTGACAATGGTGAATAAATGCAATGCCAATCCCCTAAAGAGGTGAGTGGAATGTCCCTTGCTATAGTGCTTGAATTATTCAAAGAGAAAAGAGGATTCTCAAAGAAGAATTCTTCCAACATAGAAATACCTTGAAGTTCTTATTTTTCTATCACACCCATGGCACATATTTATAGTGTCCATTCATGGCAATATACACCCGGTTCATAGTGTGAACAAGGGGCCTTTTAGGGCACTTTCTAGCCCTTGACCAACCTCCAAGCTAGATTTCGCTCAGATATGAGTGTCAAATTGTGTTGGGGGTTGGACTAGAAGTGGTTGACTAGCCTACAAGATTCATAAATGCATCGTTCATGAGGAGTGCATGGATTTTCTCATAGACATTCGTGCATCTTGCGCACAATGCACATTGAGGGTTGTGTTAGCCTGTGCATTCTACACACTGTGCGCACGCTCCCTTTTGTGAATTTGTGCACTTCAATTTTTGAACCATGTTTATAGTTTTTGTACCTTTTGATGGGTTTTGGTGTTGTAGGTGTATTAATTTTTGTTGGCATTGGTGTCTTTCTTCAACCATTTTGTGCAATAATGCAGATGATTTTTCAGTGATAACAAACGCCCCCTGATGCATGAGGTTAGGAGCATATGTATAGTCGAAATACATCAATATTTCTTTTGTTGAGACTACCATTATAAGGAAGAGTGAAGAGAGGAACTGCAAGATCGATCTGTCGAAGGGAGAGGGAAAATTGTGGGACCCCAAACTTTCTCTAGGAGAAAATAAAATCTATGTACAAATGAGGTGGGAATGCCCCATGCTCATGTCATGAAACCAAAATGTGTGACTGTAATTGAACATGTATGATGATGTAGATAACTACAATTCCCTCGGGGGAAATCGATAATAGAAGATGACAGTTTTGAATGGTGAACGGGCTCTAAAGTGAGTAAAGTATGACGGTAAGACGTGTCAACGACTCATAGGTATTAATGGCCTAACAATATTCGGAGCTCTTCGGCTAGTATGAAAAAATTGCAATGGTCGCATATTAAGACCCACCGTAACATGAGAGTTTGTTGAGGTCGAATTTTATGGGGGTCAATGGAATCTGAAAGTAATGATGATTCTCTCTGTGTCGTCCAAGACTCCTCATTAAAAAGGGTAATGAGAGTCAAGATATTGTCGTCCTTCTTGAAATTGTGTTGATGTCAACAAAAATGGAGACATGACGCTAAGAAGCAAAGGGCTTCTTGAAATCCACTGAGTAATAGATGATATCAGGTACTGTTGAGTGTTGTGAGTGGGAAATCCCTCCTATAGACTAGCACTAAGGGTTTTATCATGCATGCAGAAATGACCTAAATATTCTTTTTTTTTTTACCATCATCCCATGCCTAGACCCCTATTACTCATATGTAAATACAAGGCTCAAGATATTCAGTTGACGTACCTTATTCTTCGTGTTTGATTTTGATCCCTTTTCACACTTGGTCGTTCTTTGACTGCAACTCTCCTCCCAATGCTGACCTACATTCACTAAAGATAAACAAAGAACTCCACATGCATTTGATCTATGAACTAATGGGTTAGAGATTTAATCAATCATACAATCAATATTCCAATAATGACAACCTCATATGGAGGGATGGGAAAAGAAATGTTTTAATTAACTTCACAATGATACCTTACAATGATAAAGTCGGCTACTGCTCCTCGATCTTGGTCCTGGGCTCCTCTTTCATTGTCTTCCAACTGCTTTTCTCTATACTTCTCTTTACACAAGGATGCCTAAAGGTTGGGACAAAGGGAATGCTCAATCGGGTATATTTTCTTTACTATGATTCTCCTCTTCCAAATGGGACCCCTAACCCTTATTTGATAGGCTAGAAGAAGCTAGGTATTTGGTCGAACCCTCGGCCATGCATGGTCGAAAGGTTTAGTTAACTCACCCAAATTTGTGTGTTCCATCAACAACTTTCCTTTTTTCATTCTTTTGTAGGTACATGCGGGTTGTCTTGGGTCAGCTAGCGTGTACATGCGTGCAGTAATGGAGCAGGGCATGTGGGCCTTTATAAAAGGGGTTTTTAAGAAGAGTTGTTCAACAGTGTTTTGGAAAAGAAGGAATCTGAGATGGCCTGATGCTAGGTAAGCATGTCTAGTGAAAATTAGGGTTATAACAGATGCCCCCTAATGTGTGAGGTCAGAAGAGCATATAATGGCCGAAATACATTAACAATCTTCATTGATGTGCAAAACAAGTGAGCCCAGGGGCCAGAAATCGGGAGGTGTCGTCTGCAAAAATAATAATTGTCTCACCGAGGCAGGCATACCCATGCTCAGGATAAAATAAAATCATGGATACCAATCAAATACACTGTAGATCCATGTCATATAACTATATAAAGTGTAGCAGTGAACAATACACAGTGGAGCTACATCTCAAAATCAAAAAGATATATGTGTAGAGTACCCATCTTCTTAGAAGTTGATAAGGCCTGATGGCTGGAGATGAGGTCTTCAGAGCTCGAGAAAGAACTTCAAAATCTTTAAAACTCGAGTAGGAGTGTAATATGTGTGTACGACTTCACTACCCAGAGGTCTTCGACGACTTGTCAGTCATGGACTAGAGAATCTTGGTGATCAGACTGAAGGCTTCATTGATTTCAAACAAAGACTTGATTGGACAATCAGGATGGTTGGGCATGAGGGCAAGAGACAAAATGCAGAGGGGTCAACTCAGGCTTGGTAAAAACTTCCCTTGGACAACAGCATGGAAAATGATGAGACTCAGGCAGCATGGAATTAACATAAGTTTACGAGGCAGGAGGCAACACAAACTCTCCATATGTTTGGAAGAATAACCAAACGGAGGAGGACACATCTCTATGTAGCAAGAACAAATTCCTAAGGTCGTATTAAATCCCAGAGTTTGAAAAACAAATGGACATATGTGCTTTATCCAAGGGTGATTCATTATGCTACCAATAAAGAAAATACTTTTCCCTTCCTCTTTTTGGGGTATATTTGATTTTTTTGTCTTTTTCAATAATTTTGGAAAAAGAATAAAAGAATGTTACGTTACAAAGGAGGAATGAGTGTTGCAAACATACAAGTTCAAGGTGCATGGACAAGACTGATGTTCAAAGTAAGGACACTCGAGAAAAATCCTCCAGGGGCCAAAGATGTCAAGATGCAAGGGCAAAGTGCTACAAGGCTTGTGTATAAGGCATGCTTTGGATGGTTCAGTTGAGAGCAACATGGAGCCGACATTAGGCAAAAGACGCGGGTATGCAAATGCGATTAATAAAACACACAATGGTAACGTCCTTCAATGTGAGTTTAACAAGCCCAGAGAAGGTAAGCTCGACGGTTTTTCATATTTAGAGAGTCTGAAAAATGTGAAAGGAGACTCCACTGGGGTACCTTTTTCGAAGGTAGTCTAGTCGGTTCAAAAAAGGGGTAAACTAGCATCGAAAATACGTCTATTAAAAACCATTTTAATGAGTGTGATAAAGACAAGATCACTCGGCCATTTTTTCATTTTTAAGGAGTCTGAAAAAAGCTTAACTATGGACTCCGTCAGGAATGTTCTTCTGGACCATTTTAACGAGTGTGAAAGAATAAGGTCACTTGACGATCTTTTCAATTTCAGGGAGTCTAAAAAGAGCTTAACTATGGACTCCATGGGGGTTCCTTTTTCATACATTTAGTCCCTCAGACCCGAAAAAGGGTTAAAATGATACCTGAGAGTACTCTTCTAGAGAATTGAAGTTCCTTAGAGTATACCTTTGTTCGTACAGTTGACCGTCCGGACCGAAAAAGGGGTAAACTACCGTCAGATAGACGTGACTTCAAATTTCAGTTTAACGAGCGTGAAAGGCCACAAGGTTGCTCGAAAATATTTTCATGTTTAGAGGGTCTGAAAAGGGATTAAAAGAAGACCCGTAGGGGGCTATGACTCATATATGAAACTAGTTCAAGTAGAGCCTACTGATAGGCTCATACCAAGAGTCTCTTTGATAGTCAACTTGAGAAGTCTCCCATAAGGGAAGAAAACACAAACCACGGTGTAAGTCCTCCCACAATATAGAATCTATAGTCATGGCTTCAAGGATAGCCTCATCTGAAGGCAATTCAAAATCCGAGAAATCATGCAAGCGAGGGTTGACAGTCCCAAAGGGTGAAGCAAACTGACCATATTCCATATGACGATGGAGGTTTTGGCCAGGACTAGTAGAGTCTATTAGTGAAGAATCACAAGTACGAAAGCTTGGGGATCTACAAACAATGAGATCGGATTCAAAAGGAGACTCAAAATCACTCGTACCAAGAGGGGGAAGCAAGGGCTCCCAAGCCCCCATTGGATAAATCAATGAATCAATTGTTGATACCAAGTATTCAGAAGGAAAACATGATTGCACAGTTTCCTACTCAGAAGACATTGAACATTGAGGATAAGATGCCACATAATTAACCCATGGCGGGGTCGAGTCTACACGAACACTAGGAACATGTAAAGGGGTAGTCTGAAATAACGTCGAATTAGGATGGTGATTATCAGGTGCCAGCTGGTCAATAGTGACAATGCTTCCATTGTGAGGGAAAGAAATCACTCAGAAGAACTTAGACACCACAACATTCATAGCATATACATAATCACGCCCAAGAAGCATATTGAAATCTAATGGGCCTTGCACCACTATAACATCAACAAGGACATTTTTCCCACCTAACGAGATAGGAAACTGAGGAAGAACCCCTAAACAATCACTAGGACGTCTATCAAAAGCCAATAGCTCATGGGAAGTAGACACAATCTTGGGAGATTCCAAGACTTTCCAAACCGAGGAGGATAAAATACTTGAGGAGGCTCCTTCATCCACTATACATCGATGAATGTTTGTTGAATTAACTTCAACCCATATTTGAAAAGGTGCATAAGAAGGAAGACGAGGCTCAACAAGATCATTTCAATCAAAGGAAACCATCCTAGGGCTTGGAGGGGGTATACTCAGAACGAGTGGAATGCCCCCTTGTTCCGAAAGTACTGAATTGGAAACGCTAAAAACATAGTCGGTAGACACTTCACTCCCTAAGAGAGGAGTGGTATTAACCGAAGACTACGTTGGTGTGACCACTTTCTCAACCAATGGCTGAAAAGGCTGCGGGACTGCATGGTCTAAAGGCACCTCACCCCCCAAAATAGGAGTGGGATCAGCCGATGACAGCATCGGCATGACCACTTTCGCAACCAATGGATGAATAGGTTGTGAGGAAACCGCAGAAGACCCAGAATCAGAAGATCTTGCAGACAGGGACCACAATCTTCATACCTCTGGAAGGCCAAGGCACAAATGAGTAAGGTGATCTTCGTTGCAAATCTTACAAGGGAACTTAGGTTTACGTCTTATCCATCTAGGTTTCTCAACAGAATCAATGCCCCCAGCATGACTGGCAGTGGATGGTTTCACATCTCCAACCTGACTTGTAGAGGTTGGTGATGGGTCGATAACATGACTCGCAGAGGCTACAGACCTATTGCCAGTATGACTAGCGGTGATTGGACGTTTTCCCCCAGCATGGCTTGCAGAGGGTGGGTGTGTGCCACCAACATAACTTGCAGAGGTTGGGTGTTGGTATTCAATGTGACTTGCAGAGGTTGGGTGTTGGTATTCAATGTGACTTGCAGAGGTTGTCGACCTATCTCCAACATGACTCACAGAGGTTGGTGATTTCTTCTTCCTATTCTTCCACTTTCTATTTCGTTTAGACTTCCAGTTACTAGTAACTGTACTTTCACCAGAGGCGGGAGAAGGAGGAGGAGAATACTTTGCTGAAGAAGAAACATCAACAGGGTGCCCATGACATAAAGTGCTTAGCTAAGAAGCATCGAGAGCATTTGGTACATTTGGAATGGTACCCAACCAAACCGGTAATCCCACATTCAACCCAGGAATGTACAAAGTGGCCATCAAAGGGACACCAACGTTTCCTAAGAAGGGAAAAGCACAAGAATCCCCTTGTGAAGGGGCTCCTTGGTTGGTATCGCCGGGAACTTTAGCCATGAAGATATTATGCACAGTTTGTCCCCTTACGGGATCGTTCAAATCCATAAAAGTTTCACACTGACTCTGAAGAACCAATGTTATCAAAACAATGCATGTAAAGAGGTGGCTCCATGTTCTTAACCAGAAGACCGAAAAGTCATCACGACTGGCAGAGTGGATGGTCTACCACCCTAGGTCAGAGACCCAAAGCCACCATTGACTAACTCACTATGGAAAACTAGGGAGCATAGAGCACACACTAAAAGTTCCTAAAGGAAAATAAGCAAACGACTAACTAGTTGGAAGAACAGTTACACCAACCAACACTAGAGAAACTTACCAGTGCAAGTGCAACTTGAAAATGGAAGCACCCTCCAAGTATACTCTGCAAAGCGTGGCCCGATGTCTGTCCTAGGCACCACGATATACCCTCGCATTCACCTGTGTATGTCACTAGAAATATAGATAACTAGGTTTCCAGTGCGCGAACAGTCACCAGGCGGGTACAGTCGATAGTCGGGTAGACCACAATGAGCAAGGTATCAAGCCTGAAACCTACCAAGGGTATCGAAAGAAAGTGGTCCAGAAGACAACTGAGGACCTCGAACGGATTCAAAACCCACAAAGCTCCATGGAAAATGCAATCGACGGAATCCCAAGATAAGCCCTCTATATGTGTTATCCACTACGATTTGTCCGACTTTGGAGGGGTTATCTCCACTACCTTTCCGCACGCGACCTCGTGTTTATCCCCTATGTTAGAGGGGGATCCCGGATAACTTTCACGATACTAGAATTCTGCACTCCTTAGCACAGACTCGTATGTTTGTTTTATAGCCTTGAAGAGTTTCCTCTCCAACCTAAATCAAGGCTCTATCCTAATCTAGTTGATGGACCCTACAAACATAAAGTCTAGTAAATTTTAATTAGCGTTCTTTTTACTGGCTTGATTTACTCAAAAGGGTACGGTAGTGCAACTGATGGTGTTAAGACTCTTACGAAAAATGATCAAACTTATATGAACACTGGCAAAGAATGATTAAATTTCTTTTTCTTTTTTTTTAAATGCTTTTAAGATGAGAAGAAAACACAACACTATGCTAATTTCTTTTCTTTTTCAAATAACAATGCAAAGAAAATGCCAGGAAAGAAAGAGATCTAACAAACTAAGTTTTTTTTATATATTTTCTTCCAATCAAAGCAGAAATAACAAAATATTCTATGGACTAGCATTAATGGTTTTATCATGCATGCAGAAATGACCTAAAGATTCTAAAAGAAACTGATGAATGCAACTCATTTTTCTTAAAATTTCAAGCGAAAAATAAGTTTAAAAAGCTAAGAAACATAAGAAATCTTTTAATGAAAAAGAAAGCTATTGTTGTGATCAAACCCAAGTTACCGATCACTATGACAGAGACCCAAAAACCTAAGCGGTATAACTCTTGACAAAGGAAAGGATGATTGCCTTACCCTAAACAAAAAATTTCTCTACAGGCACGTTGTTGACAATTCAACAATAAGTGTGTGTATGCGAGCTGTGTAAAGTTAGGGTGCATGTACACGCGTGCTAGCCTTATACAGACCACATGTACCTCTGAAACTCTTCAAAAAATGAAACGACAAGCAATCAAGCATTGGAAAAGACTACTGGCATTGAGAACCAGAATCTCTTGAAGACTCAGAAACTTACTTTAACAGAAAAAGAAAACAATTGAAGGAAAATTTCATAGAACAAAACCAATCTGAGGTGAAACCTAAGCTACAAAACTGCAAAAAACAGAGACTAGAATGAGTTCCAGAAAACCCTTGAGAAGGATTACTTCTGACAGGGGAGAGGATGACTGCCTCCCTAAAAGAAATTTTCTGAAATCATACACGCGACTGACACCTCCTTAGCTAGTGTGTACATGCGGTTTGTGTGAGGGTAGGGCGTGGGTACACGCGTGAAGATCTTATACAGGTCACGTGTACCTCTGTGGGTCTCGAAAAAAAGATGCAGTCAAGCAAAGAAACTAGGATAACTGGTATGGAAGACCAAAATCTCTATTAGCTCAAACTTTTGCAAAAACTTTAAAAACAAGGAATGAAACCAGTTTTTAAAA
>JASDQU011178625.1:2598-15156 GCA_032191745.1 Picea mariana
TCCTATCTTCGTCAAGTTGGTTTATACTGGCTTGCATCTCTTGTACCTGCCCCACCTAAGAGAAAATATAGAAAAAACTATCTTAACTGAAGGAAGAGCATTCACTAGAAAACACAAAAGCTCATTGATAATTTGGCTAGATTGTAAGATCTGGAGAACCATTCCACTCTAAAAGTTGTAGAGTCTAATTGGGCCTCGGTGGTGGGTTTGGTTCCTACTTTTGAATTAGGGGATTTAAGCCCCATAAACAGAATTGGCGCTAGAAGGAGGGCCTGAGAATGAATGGTTGAATATGTAAGTTATATGATATTCCGAACAACCTATAGATTCATAACGGCCCACATGCATGGCTAGTCATCCAGCAGATATCCCACCTTTACCGAGTACTCCTGAATCAGATAACTCACCCCACTCTGAGGAAGGATATATTCACCCTAAAATACCTTACGCACTCCCTTACTAGGAAGTAAATCAATTTAGAAGGATTATCATAGCCTACACCTAGAAAATCGGCATGTTTCCCTTCACCCCCATCCTCCCTTGAAGAAAACAACAAAGCAGACTATTAGTCAGCACTCCCGATGAAGTTTTCATACACTCTGTCGAAGACTTAATAGACTTCATGATCACCAAAATCCAAGAACCTCTTGACCTCATACCCGTGATGCTAGCTGGCGACATCTATGAACCTAACGATCTTTCAGAAGAGGAAGAGCCTGATTCCAAATCTGAAGGTATGGAAGAGAATAATGGTCGAGAGGAGGAGAGGGAAGTTCCATTTCAAGACAACAAACCTTGGTTGGTCGGGGACACCATGGCCATCCCTGGATGAGTACATAATCTCCCTCGGCACCCGAAAAAGTTGCTCCCCAAGTATGATCCTGAAACCTCAGGATTGCCCGAAGATCATATCAAGAAGTTCATACTCATGATCAGGCTTATGAACATTCAACATGAAGACATGGTATGCATACTTTTCCCCTACATATTTGAGAACTCAGCTTCCACTTGGTATTTTAACTTTCCATTAGGATCCATAACTAGATGGACTAAGTTCCAAAAGGATTTCCTAAACAAATTCGCCGAAGAAAATACCATGGGAGACCTTATGGCCAAATTATTCACAGCCACCATGACCCCAAAGGAAAGGGTCAAAGATTTCAATCAAATATTCACGACTATCCTAAACAAATTTCAGCCCGTGGCGAAACCGGCTCAAGAGTTGCAAATCGAGGTCTATGCCAACGCGCTTCCGACCTCTATTTCCATGTTCGTTAAAAGAGAAGCTAAGAAAACCCTCACGGATAATTTCTAAGTGGCCAAGATGATAGAGTTCCATATGAAAGGGTGTAAATAAGTCCAGGCATCTCTAGTGAGAAAAGAAATCCAACCCCCTCCCAGGAGAGGACTCCTCTTAACTAGACCATCGGGGAAGCCAACTGAACCAAATCCTGATAAGGGTAATGGATATATAGAATACCAGCAACGCATGGTCAAGAAACTATCAAATGAGATTATAGATATGAAAAGAAATGCGGGTGAGTGAAACCAAGGCCAAAGACCCTATAAACCTTTCTTTAAAAGAAACCCACCTTTCAAAGAAATTGAACCTCCCCCAACCAACCTAAACATTGACTTAGGGAATGTCACGTCTAATTCTTTCTGTACATACTACCAAAAGAACCACTCAGAAAGGGAATGTCCTTAGTGGGTCCACGCCATGAATTTTATGGCCAATCATTTTCTAGGTTAAGTCTCTTTGATCGAACCATCCAACAGTTCAACCTTTAACTTTGTCGATCAGAAAGAGGCTAACCCACCACAAGACACAACCATCCTGATATGGGATCCCGACATGATCACGTCTTCGTATGATCTTTTTAAACCTCAGGAACCACCCACAGAGATATCGGTGGTACAAACACATAGTAAAGGTCAACCCGACCCAAAAGATACTGATGCCACCCATGCCTCACAAATTAAATTAACTCTCGATCATCCAAGAATGCCTTTCGCTCCCAGTAAAAATCCTATAAGTATCCATACTCATGAATATCCTAAATTAGATTACAGTGTAGTAGAAGATTTGAAGAAGTTGAAAGATAATGTATTGGTTATGGACATATGTAGAATCCCTCAGCAAAAAGACCTTCTGTTGCAAGCTCTAAGTTTGACAGAAAACCCAACCACCGACAATGGTTAGAAGAAGAATCTGCCCCCTATGGATTTGGAAAGAAAACCAATGATAAACACCTACTCAGAAGGCAAGAAGGAGAGGCCTTTTGTACCACCTTTCCTTTTAACATTCAAAGTCCTCAACAGGAATATCCATAATTGTCTGGTAGACTCTGGGACATCTTCCAATGTCATGCCCTTGGCCATTTGTAACAAATTAGGTTTCATCCCTCTAAAAAGTGATAAGCATGTCATACAACTGGATAGGACCTAGGTCAAAGTCATGGGGGAACTCAAAGATGTGATGATCAGGGTAGCCACTCATCCTAATTTTTTGCAGGTGATTGACATCATTGTGGTGGATATCCCTGAGGCATATGGGATATTATTGAGCTAAGATTGGTCCAAAAAACTAAATGGATACTTCAGCACAGACTGGGCAGACCTTTATCATAATTGATAGGGAAAGATATCTTAAACATACCGTCATTGACTTGGAAACCCCGAACGAACTAGCCTCTACCGATTTTCCCATACTAGGGAATTATTCTTGTGATTATCACTTTGGCAATTTTTCTCCTCTCCTGTCCGATGTTTCACTTACCCAAAGCTCCGAGATGATATTTCGAGAAGAATTACTGATGCTAATGGAAGATTCTCTCTTTTTTCAAGACCTAGTGTTAGGTCTTCCGGAAGAAAAGATCGAAGAGCAGAACACTGATTGGAATGGAAATCATCACTCACAAATTTGGACCCTTTATTTTGATGGATCCAAGTCACAAGAGGGTTCGGGAGCAGGGTGCATCCTCATCGATAAAAAGGGTAAATGCCATTTCTTGTCTTGTATACTAGAATTCGAGTGCACCAACAACACTGTCGAATATGAAGCCCCGCTACAAGGGTTAAAGAAAGCCATAGATCTTAGTGTCAAGGAATTAAAGGTGTTCGGAGACTTGAAAATCATTATTAGACAAGTGAGAAACACTATACACTACAACTCCCCTCATCTTAAGAAATACCAGCAGGAGGTGCAAAGGTTGATAGAACACTTTGAAGCTTTCAATATCACTGCTATCCCCAGAGCGAAGAACATCATTGCTGACTCCTTAGCCACCACTACTTCAAGACTCTCGCCTTAAGAAGATTACGAGGCCTCCCAATTCACTATAGAACTTCTCTACAAGCCATCGGTACCTAATAATATCTCTAATTGGAAATTCTTTAAGGGGGATGAACAGATCATAAGCTTCTTGACTAATCAAGACAACTTCAAAGACCTCGCTATTGACAATGAAGAGTTCCAAGATCAAATAATGGAAACCAGTCCTCGGGAGGGTCAACACGCAGATAAACCAAAGGCTCACACAATTCCAAAAGGGATAGCAAATCTAGAGAATTTGTTTGATCTAAAGGAATGATTCAAAGGACCTAAAAACGAAAAGACTGGTATCTTCTGCCCCCTCCACGAAACTGTAAATCTTGGAACCCCAGACAACCCCAAGTATGTAATTCTTGACAAAATGATATCTAAAGAGGAGAGGAAATCCTACCTCAAATTATTCAAACAATACCAGGATGTGTTCACCTGGTCCCATAAAGATTTGAAAACATATGATACCCGCATCATTCAACACACCATCCCGTTGAAACTCGAAGTCAAACCTTTTCAACAGAAGCTCTGGAAGTACCACCCATCCTTGGAACCCCTAATGTATCAAGAGTTAAGGAATATTTTAGATGTGAAGATAATTTTCCAGGTTAGACATTTCGCCTGGGTAGAGAACCTTGTTCCAGTAAGAAAAAAGTCAGGAGAAATCCGATTATGCGTAGAATTTCAGAATCTCAATAGAGCTTCAGAAAAGGACAATTATCCCATCCTGCCGATGGAGCAACTCCTATAGACCATGTCGGGCTCGAAAATTTTCTCCCTTCTAGATAGTTTCTCAGGATATAACCAAGTGTTGGTTTCAGAGGAAGACCGATTAAAAACTACCTTCTACACCAAATGGGGAACCTTCGCTTATAAACGCATTCCTTTCGGCTTGATTAACGCAGGAGAGACCTTTCAAATGAAAATGGACATGGTGCTTCAGGGACTTCTATGTAAGTGTGTGGTAGTGTATTTATATTTCATAATGGTGTATTCGAAGAATAGAGAGGAACACATCGAACACTTAACTCAGATTTTTGGAAGATGCTGAAAATACGGTATATCACTCAATCCTAAGAAAAATATCTTTGGTGTTGAAGATGGTAAGTTGTTAGGCCATATTATATCTCAAGAGGAAATTTGCATAGACCCCGAAAGGATTAAAGCCATAGCTCAACTCCTGCTACCCCATAACAAGAAGGCTATGCAGTCTTTTTTGGGGCAAATTAATT
The DNA here is from genome assembly GCA_032191745.1 of Picea mariana. Taxonomy (NCBI): domain Eukaryota; kingdom Viridiplantae; phylum Streptophyta; class Pinopsida; order Pinales; family Pinaceae; genus Picea; species Picea mariana. The sequence continues at coordinate 7,156 of JASDQU011178625.1, forward strand.
TTGTAAGGAAATTCACCCTCGACTCGCCAAAATCATCAAACCCTTACAAAAAATGATTCGTAAAGATTCCAAGTTTAACTGGAATGATGAATGAAAATATGTTTTCAACAATATCAAAGTTTCCATATCCCAATCCCAAGCCCCGGTATTGGGAAGTCCCAATTTCAATAGAGATTTTAACCTTTATACTTTCGCCTTTGACCAATCGCTAGTTGCAGTTTTGACTCAGAAGGACGACGACAACAATGAAGCCCTGGTGTCATTCATGAGCACCAACCTTCAAGGAGCTGAGCTCAATTACCCTGCCATAGACAAGCAGGCCTACATGGTCTATAAAGTAGTAAAGCATTTTAGGTCGTACATCCTCAAGAATCACACTAAGGTGATTGTGCCACACCCTGCAGTCTGATCCTTGTTTACCCAACAAGAAATGGGAGAAAGAAGAGGGAACTGGATGGTGGTAGTATAGGAATTTGATCTAGATATAAAACCCACCAAGTTAGTAAAAGGACAAGGTTTTTGCAGGCTTGCAACTGAAGCTCAAGATCAAGCAAACCAAGATACAAGGTGGGATAATGAAATAACACTGTGGAGTGGTGAAGAAGCATACATTTTGCAGGGACCGGACTCCTAGTACAAGGATTTGGCTTATCTATTACATCATGGGACTTGTCCCAAAAACCTCAACCCCAGAGAAAGGAGAGCCCTCCGATTAAAATCTGCCCAATATCGCCTCATAAATTTGGTACTCTTCCAGATAAACTATGACGGGGTATTACTAAGAGGTATCAAATGCGAAGACACTAATAAAGTGTTGAAAGAACTCCATGATGGCTCGGCTGGGGAACATTTTGCAGGGAACACCATCGCTCATAAGGTTCTGAGAGCTGGCTATTATTGGCCCACTTTGTTCAAAGACGCTCATGCTTGCGCCAGGAATTGTAAGACTTCTCAAATAAGTGTTGGCAAGGAGAGAAGGGAAACAATCCCACTTCATCCTGTAACCGTCTCTAGACCATTTGAGTAGTGGGGGCTATATATCATAGGATAAATTACACCCAACTCTTTGAAATTGCACAAGTATATTCTTACTGCCACCGACTATTTCACAAAGTGGGTAGAGGCCATCCCTCTGACCCATGTAAATGAGAAAATAGTCATCCAAATTATAGAACAACAACTAATTACAAGGTTTGTTGTTCCTTCTGTTCTGGTCTTTGATAATGCAGCCTACTTCTCCTTTACCCTATTGATAGAGTTCTCTCTGGACAAAGGAATCATAATCAAGTACTCTGCAAATTATTACCCTCAGGGAAACGGTGTGGCAGAGTCAACCAATAAGAATATGGTGAGAATACTAAAGAAGATGATTGTGGATAACCATAGAAATTTGCATAACCAACTCCATAATTCCCTATGGGATGATAGGGTCACACCCAAGGAAGCTATAGGGAATTCCTCATACTTTCTGGTCTACATACAAGAATCCATTCTCCCAAATGGGATTTATCTTCCATCTCTCCAATTGGCCCAAGATTCTAATGATGATAAATCCTAGACCATGCAACAAAGAATCAACACTCTGTTCATGCTGGAGGAAGAGAGGGAAAGGGCTAAGTCTAAATTTTTAGCCCATCAACAGATAGTGAAAAGATGGTTTGATAAGCATAAGGCTAAAGAAAAGAATTTTGAAGTAGGAGACTTAGTTCTAAAGTGGGATAAGGTAAATGAACCCAAAGGGAAGCATTCCAAGTTTCAGAGCCTATGGCTTGGGCCTTTTTAGGTGGCTAAGAAGATCGGGGTAGGTACTTATCGTTTGCAAAATCGGAGAGGGGAACCTCACGCCCTCCTGGTAAACAGCCAAGCCCTAAAGCAATACTTCCAATAATAACAACAATAAAAGTTAATATATATATATATATATATTTCCAGTTGACATGAATAAAAGAAGGACCAGAGATATATGTTTTATGGGACAGATTTTTGTGTTCGCCCAGTGAATCGCCATTTGTTGAGTGCTCAACACACCCTAAAAGTTTTGTGACCACTTCCTTTTGGGTACCACCTTGTCTTCTACATTCAATTCTTTTCACCGTGGTTTGAGCCTCATAACCTTCTTATCTAATATTTTTCATATCCGAGTTTCTCTTGAGCATATTAAGAACCATCTTGAGAAACACCAAAACTGATCAAGGAACCAACGACCCAAATTTCTCCCATATTACTTGAGAAGTTCGGCATCGGTGAAATATTAAGTAGAGAACATTGTATGGGAAGTCAAAGCAGCCGAGTGTCGACATTCTTCGGCGTTGACCGATAAGAGTATCTCTTTTACAAATATAACCTCCGAAAATATTTTGTCAAAGGCCGATTCTTTCGGCTTTGGCAGAAAAGTGCGATTGTAAGTGCCGTACATAGATAAAAGAAACATTGCCGACCACCGAACTCCTGAAACAAGTTCAGTATCGGCAAGAGGGAACTAATTAATCACTCCAATGACTCTCGGTAACGGTAGCTGTGACCTCTAGTCTTTTCTCAAAAAACTCTCGGTACAAGTGAAATTCCAAGCATGACTTTTATCCACTAGCCAAATATCTTTCCATGATTAATTTTTTTTTTTTAATAACCAAAATCGATAATCCCGCGGAAGTAGTAATTGATATCAAAGTTTTACAAAGAAAAACATTAACAAAATTGTGACGTAATAACAATGATTCCAAAAGATCTAATATTTTACGCAAAATATTTAAAGAAGAATACACGTTTGATTCACAGCATGATACTTTTAAACATTTTCTTTATGTACAATCAAAAACCTCTGTCAGGCTTGGTTTACATACGAATAGACAACCCCGACGACTCGGATAACCTGCCCAGTCGCCGTGAGATTACAAAATTTTACAAAGAAGAAAGACAAAGAGGTGTTAAGCCACACTTCCAGGAACACAGGGCGACAACCCACTAACTACGTATCTCCTATGCTTTGGTCTTGTCTCAGTTTGTCTTTCGTGCTTTGTGGTGTCTTATGCTCCGTTCTCGCCGCAATCTGTTGTGCCTGGTGTAACTCCACAATCGCGTCTTGTGCTTCCCGAAGTTGTCTCTGCTTCCAAGTGGTGCTCCCCATGCGACCTTGTGGTGGCAGTATCCTCTGGGTTTTTGCTGCCAACTGACACTGCAGTTCCCTATTCTCTTGGTAAATCTCAGCTATTGCAAATTGATCCTACTCTAGTTGCTGAGCGGAATTTTTGACGGAAGCACCTGGCTCTTCAGCCCTCCTCTTTCTTCTTCTTCCTCCTTTGTCATCACTCCCGACCAACTTCGAATGATTGGTAGGCATTATAGACTCCTCGAGGGTTGGACATGCACTTAGTTCAGCCTTGAGGTGGTCCCCCTCTCCCTCCTGAGTTTTCTTCTTAGGCCTTCCTCTTCTCCACAGTTTCGGTCCTAGAGAAGGCGTTGTCTCCAGCTTATTTCTCCTGAATGTATCTGCGACCATCCCAAGCCCATGTTTGGATGCCAACGTTGCCTCTGGGCAGATAGTTGTACCTCTCAAATCCCACAGGAAGGAGTCCCAAGTGCACTGGGGCTGAGACCTCGCACTTTGGATGCCTCATGGACCTCGTCCCATGTTTGAAGGAGATCCCATAATTGCAAAGTGTAAGAGACTCAAGGAATACACAGATGGCAAAGGATTACTCAATTGGATGTCGCCAAGATGAACTTACCAAACCAGATCCCCAAGGAATATGATCTTGGTATATAAGAAGGATTGCTCACAAAGCTCCTGGATTTATAGTGAAATCAAAGAGAAACACTAGGCTCGTCAATATAATGTCTGTGCCTTGCGACATGATGAATCGACGGATGTGATCTAGAACATGAAAGCGTTGTCGATCGGGGTTGTAGGAAAGCGTGTAGTGCGATCCTTTCGATCCTTTTGAACTTCTAAACCTCTGTTATTTATAAATGACACTTGACACGCTTGGTGGTATGATTTACAAAGGCATTTAACGACCTTCTCTGTATGATATCCGACCTCTCGGGAGCACACACATGCATAATTCATCCTCGACGCCCTTTTTCCCAAAGGTCAAGTAATTACTGTGATAATTATACATTCATGTATATCATACTTGATTAGCCACACTACAACATGTTTAGGTGTTCATTTATACCAAAGAGGAGTGGCGTCTTCACAAGTCACTCGAAGGAAGAATTTGGGATCACGTAAGTATTAAAAACAATTGAGACTAGCAAGTTGCACAGGTACATGTTGATCTTTTGTTTATTTATGTCAGATCATGAGTTACTTGATCACTAAACTAATTTTTTTTAATTGCAGGAAGAACCTTCCTGATCACCGAATAGAGTCTATCCTGTGATCCCGCCAAAGAACTAAAAGAATCACTGAAGCGACGAAGTATCTCGAGCTCCTGATTTCGACATCCTGATATTAATCGACCTAAGAAGAATGGTCAAGCTGTTCACCGAACAAGATGTGTCATGGGCTGAAGAATGTGAAAAGGTCACCGATGCAAAACTTGAGCAAGTACAATAGTTTGTAGGACATCCAATCAAATCTAGAGACATACTTCAAAAGTTGAACTTCATCCTCGCAAAATATCGGGTGCACACGGGAGACATCAGGGGAATCTATGCGGCTCCAATGGAACAACACAAGTTTCCATGGGCCAACACCTGTGAAGAACTCTTTATCATATGGTCTGATTATGAAAGAGTCCACCCTTTTCAAGAAACAACTTGGGTGGACTATTGAAAGACTGTTAGATGATGACGCCATGTGGTGATTCTTGATTACCTCAAATTGTATTTTACCGTTAATTACTATTAAGACTTTATATTATAAATAGGAACATCGACCGATGGTCAAAGGGTCGATGGTTGTTGTAAGAACTCTTTTATTTTGTTTGTTGATAATTATTTTGAGACTGCTACTAATTAATAAGTTCATCTCGACCAGAGACGTGCTATTTTCATCAGATGTATGTGATTAGAGTTGGAGAAGAATTACTTCATTTATTGTTCCATGAATGTTGTAGTAAATGAGTAAGAGAAATTAATTATGTTGTCAAGTTATCTAGTGCAATGTTTTGATGTTCCTTGCTTTAAATGATGAAAGTAAATCATTGTGCTTCTACGTGATGAATGTCTCGGTAGATGAATTATTTTGCTTACCGTGACATTGATTACAGTTGTGTTTCTTTCTCTATGCTAAGTAGTTTACCTCAGCTATGTGATGAATGTCTCGGTAAATGAATTATTTTGCTTACCCTGATCTCGATCATATATGCGTCTTATTTTTGTTAAGTAGTTTTCTCAGACAACAGTTGGATTCTCTTTCGGTTAAAGTATTATTACTAATCCCTTTGGCATAGGATCGTTGCCTCCATGTTCGAGTAGTAGGTTATCCCAAGCTCGACCCCTTCCCAATAGTTAAAACTCTTTTCCTATATTTGTCAAGTTGGTTTATACTGGCTTGCATCTCTTGTACTTGCCCCACCTAAGAGAAAATACAGAAAAAATTGTCTTAAACGAAGGATGAGAATTCACCAGAAAACACAAAAGACCATCGATAATTTGGCCAAATTGTAATATCTGGAGAACCATTCCACTCCAAACGTTGCAGAGTCTAATTGGGCCTCGGTGGCGGGTTTGATTTCTGTTGTTGAATCAGGGGATTTAAGCCCCATCAACACCCACCATAGAGTGTTTCTTGGGTGTGCAAGAGATATTTTCCACAAGAGAGACAGGGTAGAGACCCAAATTTCTATACTCGGACCTCGTCGGGGACATGCACTAAAAAAAATGATCAAGAACAACCTGCTCTGGTACCACTGATCTAGATAATTTTTGGAACGAAATGAAAGAAGAGATATTAAAATGAAATACACTTAAAAAATGATAGAAACAAATAAATACAACAATACATGATTTCTATTAATGAAAGAAATGTACAGAGACTGTAAAAAATACAAAGTGCAAGAATTTCTAGAATGGTGGCAGCTTTATCTATGATAAGAGATGTGACGATTATCCTAATACACAAGAATATCCTTACAATGAGGCTCTGAAGGCATTTTTATGATAAACATGAATGCCAAAATCCTAGACATCCAGAAACCTAACCCTAGGAGAAGAAGTGCCAAAAGTCGAGAACTACAAATTATGTCATCAAAATCTGACTTTGTCTACAACTTGACTATGGAAATCCAAGAAAACATTGTTTAGAGCCCCAAAATGGTTGTGGAAGTACTGAAAAATGTACTGACATGAAAAATTCCAAAATAATCCATTTTGAATAAGTGGGTGGCCACCAATATACGCCTAGATGATATAGGGCATCGGGACAACCCCATAAGTGCAGAACCCACAATTACAAAGAAATGTCCCCATTATAGAGAAACATATTGAACAGAAAACTGTCAAGATGAGGCAGTTGGAATTTGGAACAGGTGGGTGGCCACCAATATCCACCTAGATCAAAACTATAAATATCCAATTTCATGTGAAACAAAATTGGATGTTTTTTCCTTGGTCGTCCTAAGTATAATTCTCAGAGAAATCTTGTATGACATAGTTTTCTGTAAAAAAAAAATGTTCAGCCAAATGAATGAATTTTCAGTTGAATGTCAAATATTATAACATACAACTAAAATTGTGTGTGTGTGTGTGTGTTAAGAAAATACATATCCTAGGGAAACCCACCAAGCACTTCCCCTCATTCTGAGGATAGAATCTAGGGTAATATCGATTCAACAAAACCTTAAGTCTTTGTCAATATAGGGCTCAATACCATTACAACAATATACTTGTTAAGATATCAACATGACATTTGTGGGAATTGAACTTGGGTATAAAGGATAACAATCATTCTTCCCAACCACTCGAGCTAGACCCAATTCTCTCTCTCTCTCTCTCTCTCTCTCTCTCTCTCTCTCTCTCTCTCTCTCTCTCTCTCTCTCTCCTATATATATATATATATATATATATATATATGAGAGAGAGAGAGAGAGAGGGAGATTTTGGCCAAACATATAGTTCATTGAAAAACCCATAAATACCACAACAACGAACCTATANCTTTCTCTCAACCATTCTCTTGTAAATTCTAACCTTGTACAATGTCTACTGTAAAAAGATATTTAGAACAGAACAAAAAAGATACAATGGAAAATACAAACATTACACAGAGATTTTTCCCCTGGAAACCCAAACCGAGAAAACTAGCATATATTATATTCATTCATTGTGTTACATTGTTTACAATACAATATACATATAGGAGCCAGTGGAATCCAAAACCCTAACCCATTGACCTGGATTAGTCCAAAAACTTAATTCCTTAACCAAAAATAGAAAACCGTCAGCAAAAAACCATGTGCTGAAAAACCACCTAAATACATGACACGTTTCCCAAGGCAGAAGTTTTTTTTCCGGGAGTGCTACCCCAGGACCCCCGCACGGGGGCCTTCACCCCCCTCTAACCCCCCTACACGCCCGATGCATACGCTCAGGCACTACTACTCGTGCAAAGAATATAACACATACACAACATTCTCCCACTTGTTGTTTTCTTTGCATACAGGGGGTTACAGGGTTACATAGTCAAAAATCCAGGGCAACAATGCCCATGGATCCTCTACACCAAGAGAACTTCTTAGTGCTCACAGATTTTTTTAATGAGTCTGCAACATTCTTCAAAGTGTCCACCTTCATCGGTGATACTTTATTTTCTTCAATCACATCTCTCACAAAGTGATATTGAACATCAATGTTCTTTGTCTTTGAATGATAAGCACAGTTCTTCGCCAGAAAAATTGCACTCTGACTGTCATACTCTATCCTTATAGCTTTTTGTACCAACCTAATACATGAACACTATATTTGTAACCATACTGCTTCCTTACTTGCATGAGTGGCTACCATGTATTTAGATTCTATAGTTGAAAGTGCCACTACAGCTTGTCTTTTTCTCATCCA
>JASDQU011178625.1:16067-26357 GCA_032191745.1 Picea mariana
CCTTCAGAAATTTTGATAAGTATGATAGTGAAGTTAGAAGAGGAATTTAAGAAAGAGACAAAAAGGAAAAGAAGAAATAGGTTGGTGTTGAAAGGTTTTTACAAAAAATCTCGTGGTTTTTTGATGGGGCAAGTCAAGGGCACCCCCCCCCTCCCGATGCGGATCCATTGCTCTATTTCATATGTCATCAAACCATTTTTTCAAGATAAGGTATGCCCGATAGAGGGCCTCGAATACGAAAGCCAAAATTGATTTCCTGTGGGATTTTGTAGTCATGGCGGACCTGTTACACTTAAGAAAACCCCAAATTCAGGAGGAATCAAAAGTGATGGTTGACTGGGTAAATGGTAAAGAAAATCTTCAGGTGGGATGCCTTCAACCAATTATGCGCTAGATTCAAGAACATATTGACGGTTTAGAGTGATTCTCTTGCTCTCATGTATATAGGGAGTTAAATTCTATTGTTGATGGTCTATCTAAAGATGCTTTGATGTTGGAAAGTGGATCCTTCATATCTCAGGAGTTCTTCACAGGGTATTTTGTGATGAAAAATCTTTCATGCTTTAGTTTGTCTCTCAACATTTTCTAGTCATTTGTCTGGACCTAAATTGTTTTTTTAGTTCAAAGTCTCATGGGTCCATGTAATGGGTGGATGGGATAGAGGTGTCGATCTAAATGAATAATTTATGGTCTTAAGGTCAACCTCACGAGGATATGAATCCCCATGCATTTTTAGAGAGGTGGTACTCATTGTTTTCTTATAAACTTATAAACAAAAATAAAACAAAGTCTGAGGGGAAACAAACTTTTGAAAAAGATAATATTCACATTCAAAATAATACCTGAGATTGGGACCAGTTATCTTTAAAACAAGACCATATGTACAATATTTTACAAATTAGATAAATCAAATGAGTATGATAATTAAGAGGATGACATTTCCATCACAAAATTCATCAAGATAGTAAACAATATCCACAGTAAATAGATAAGAAAGATGGACCGCATATATAAGACAACTTTAAATGATCATTACATTAAGCACCAAAAATATTATGATGGATAAAACATTTGGAAAACTCGAGCTTCAAATCAAAGTCTTTGAGAATATAATAATATAGTATCCCAAGTAGTTCTCTCGAAGTCTTAAAAAATAATATAAGTCTTTAAATACAAATTAAATGTATTTATAGAAAATATTTACATTTTCCCTTCAAAGAGGACTAGGATTGGCCTCCCACAGACCACAAAATATTGAGAAATAGAAGGAAGTATGACAAATGATTGTGGAAGAAATAGACACAAAGGGGGAATGAGGTTGTTGTTTGACTCAATATGATGGAAATTTCTTATAACCCTTTATTTGCTTGGAGTTGTTTCTTTTATAGGTGCATGTTGTGGTTGAGGTGACATAACTGCTGCAATTGTTTCTTGATTTTCCAGTTTGGTAATTCTGATTAATTTATTTTTCAACCACTCCTCGATATACTCCCTTAAAGTTACTATAGTAATTTCATGCTTATTTTTAATTTCAAATAATTTATTTTCAAATTATTTGAGATCCATCTCTGATTGATGCAATGTGTCATCAACTTTATCATTCCTGTTGATATATCAAACTAACCATTTTCAACTTATTCTTCTGAAAAGTATATTGTTTCAGTAAATTCATTTTCCCAAGAAATGTTTAATACATTAAGTTGTGTAACGTACCTAGTTCCCAACTAGGTCATGTCACTACTAAAACGACCCATTAAAAATTTACTAGATCTATATGTGGAAATAATACTCATCATGACATTTATTCGCATGTAATTGTCTATGCTTCCCAAAAACATAAATATAAATTCTTAACTGTGCATAGAGAAACTAAATAACATACAACAACATTCAACCACATAAACAAGGATTTAAATGCATCACGCTTCTCACAACAAGAAATAATAACCAAATATAACTCAGAGTAAATTGCAAAACAATTGTATCAACAATTAACATTTATAAACAAAACACATAAGAACACTTGTCTTAATGAAATGTGAAACCGACTGCATAGGATGGATGATCCTCCCAATAGTAGTCTCATTGCTCCATTTATTAACATCAATACACCCCCGAGTTGGGACTATGAATCCACAAGAGACAGTCATCCCTAAGTTTGTTTAACATCCCCCTCTCAACAGTCAAACTCATAGCTAATTCTAGTCCACCAACACTCTTCCCCTCAACCTACACAACCCAAGGGATTAAATCCCCCTTCATTTATCATAGTCCCTCAGGTGTTTCCACTCCCCTCTAGGGCTTCTAGCACAGGATGGATGGGAATTACCCTTGTCGATACTTCAAGAATTTCACAACTACAACACAAATTTTCCTAGTAGCCAAAATGCATGCTTCTTGGATGAATTTTGAACATCTTATCGCTCCCAATAACACAACCTATTTCTCCATGAAATTACAACTCCAAACAACGTCCAAACATTTCCACAACAACTTCCTACAAGCTCTCACACTCAGAAATCCATTGATGGCCAGAAAAATCCATGTAAAAAAACCTCTCTATTAAAAAATGTGAATGCATAATTCTCATCTCATACCCATACAAATTTTTTCTCTTTCTCTTTATTTATTTACTTGTACTCTTCCCCAAGATGATTTTACTCACCCCCCATGCTCTCAATAACTATGGGAAGTTACTCTCACACCAACCCTCTTACATGAATTCAATGATTGGGCTCTAGAACACTYGACAACTAATGGAAGGTTCATGGCAAGGATAATTTAGAGAAACATAGGAAATGTATTTTGGTTTAAGAGATATAGGTAACTCTCCCCCCCTTGGAACCCTACCCTTTCTTGTGGATTCATAGCCAAAGGTGAAGAATATTCACCTTTCTTGTTTGAATTAAGGACAAACCATAGTGGTCTGAAGTACTTGTTTGAAAAACCAACACTAAATGCCAGACAAACTAGATTGTTGTAATTTCGTAGTGAATAAAACTTTGATATCAAACACATAAAAAGAAAAGAAAGCAAGGTTGTTGATTCACTTAGCAAAAGGGTGCATAAAATGTATGCTACAACCATTAGTATGTACAATAAAAGTTTAAAATATAGAATTCTAGAGGCTTTCACTGCAGATCAACATTATGTGCAAGTTAAAGAAAACTTACAACACAATGATATACAATAGAAATATAAGGATTACAAGATGGAAGAGGGTGGAATCCTCTTATTTTGGAACACATTTTATGTTCCCAATTCTTGGGAATTGAGAAATTTAGTCTTAAAGGAGATGCATAACATGTCATACGTTGGACATCCAGTGGACAAACTCACAAAGGCTGAACATTTCATTCCAGTAAAAGTAACTCATAAGGAAACCAATATTGCATAAATTTACATGAGATGGTGTGCTTAAGGAAATATTGTCGAATCGAGATACCAACTTCACTTCCAATTTTTGTAAGGGGTTGTTTGAGGGATTTGGGACAAATTTAAATTTCAGTACATCATATCAACCAAAGTCATATGGGAAGACAGAGAGAATAGTTTGAATAATTGAAGATATGCTGAGAATGTATGTAATGGACAATCCTTCTAAGTGGGAGGACTATATCCATTTATTTGTGTTTGCTTACAATAATGGGTATCAAGAATCATTGAATATGATACAGTTCGAAGCATTGTATGGTATAAAATGAAACACACTAGTAAGTTGGGATAACATAGCAGACAGATTTGTGATTGGGCCAGTGTTGTTAAAATAAATGGAAGAACGAATGGTAAAAATCAGGCAGAATTTAAAAGTTACTCAAGATTAGAAAAAGAGATATGTTGATAGAAGGATAACAAATAGAGAATTCAAAGTGGTAGGAGGGGAATGTAATATCCCCATTTTCAAACCCCAATCTAGCGATGTGTATTGTAAATGTAGTATGTGTCTGAGAGCCAAGTGAAGTATATTGTAAATGTGATGTATGGCTGAGAGTCAATATGTAAATGACGTAAATTGAAATATAATGAATGAAATGTATCGCCAGTTGCAGAAGGACACTGACTAATATTGGTGGATAAGTATCCATAAGAGAGGGTATGGGTCCAAGGTGGGGAGAGTTACCCATATCTATTAAACCAAAATCCATTTCCTATTTTTCTCTAAATTATCCTTTCCATGAACCTTCCATTAGTTATTGAGTGTTCTAGATCCCAATCATTGAATTCATGTAAGAGGGTTGGTGTGAGAGTCACTTCCCATAGTTATTGAGAGCATGGTGAATGAGTACAATTATCTTGGGGAAGAGTGAAAGTCAAACAAGAAAGAGAAAGAGAGGAAATTTGTATGGGTAGGAGATGAGAATTACACATCCACGTTTTGCATAGAGAGTTGTTTTTACATGGATTTTTCTGTCCAACAATGGAATTATGAGTGTGAGAGTTTGTAGGAAATTGTTGCGGACGTGTTTGGTTGATTTTTGGAGGTGTAATTATGTGGAGAAATAGGATCTGTGCCTGCGAGTGTCGAGTTTTTTGAAACTCATCCAACAAGCATGTGTTTTGGTTGTTGGTTGAATTTGTGTTGCAGCTATGAAATTCCTGAAATCCCAACAAGAGTAATTCATGTCCAACCTATGATGGAATTCCTGGAGGGGAGTGGAAATTATTGAGGGACTATGAGAAGTGAAGGGGGATTCCATCCCTTGGGTTGCGCAAGTTGAGTGGAAGAGTGTTGGTGGACTCGAATTGGTTGTGAGTTTGACTGCTGAGAGGGGGAAATTAGCCATCTTAGGGACCATTGTCTCTTATGGATTCATAGCACCAGCTCAGGGATGTATTGATGTTAAGAACTGGAGAAACAAGTCTACAGTTGGGAGGAATGTTTTTCCTCTGTAGTGGGTTGCACATTTCATTAATATAAGTGTTCTTATGTGATGTGTTTATTCATGTTAATTATTTATACAATTGTTCTGTAATTTACTCTGAGTTATATTTGGTTATTATTTATTGTTATGAGTATAATGATGCATTTAAATTCCTGTTTATGTGGTTGAATGTTTTCATATGTTATTTAGGTTCTCTATGCACAATTAAGCAGTTATGTTTACATTTTTGGGAAGCATAGACAGTTACATGTGAATAAATGTCATGTTGAGTATTATTTCTGCATATATGATGCAGGAGCATCTCAAGCAAGCCAGCGCGGAAGCAAAAGACAGCTGGACAGAAGCATCTCGACGCAAATTTTGAATTTACCTTGAAGATGATGCACAATATTAAATGAGATAATTAAGAAGGAGCGCACTTGTTAAATGTAATCGGACCTTGAGCGATTCACTCTCGTCCTTAGTATATAGAAAGCATTTATGGTAGTTAATGTAAGTAGATAGAATTCAATTCTAGATTAGACAGTTTTAGAGTGCAAGAAGGAAAAAGGATATAGACACCCTTATTGTGTATTGTAATAGTAGTAGAATGAAGAAGAGCATAGAAGAGAAGCAGAGAGTTGTGTGAAGAATCCATGCATAGAAGTTCTGAATTAATACAAAGAAAGCTGTGATTCAGACTCATGGTGTTGATATATTCTCTGTGTATGCATCTCTGAATGTTATGCTCATGAATGTCTTACTCTTTCTGTCATGCAACTTCTTTTATGCTATGTATGAATGATTTCTTGTTGAATGTTTGAAATTTGAGAGGAAATGGAAAAGGAATGAGTTTCAATTGTTTCTCTATCTAAGCAAGAGTTCCTGCAAGGAGTGCAGTTGAATTTGTCCGCAAGGAGTGTGTCGACAAGGTGTTCAGAGGTTTGTCTCTGAAAGCTCAGGAGAGATATATTTTTTTCTCATTTCCACAGAAGTGCAGTTAGGAACAGGAGCCGTGCAAGGAGTGCGCAGAACGAGTGAAGCCTCAGAGTTTCGAACCTGAGCGAAGTATTGAGAGACTGTTGCTACAGGTGTGTGCAGAGTCGAAGGATTTCAACACTTGAAAGTGTTTGAAAGGTTGTTGCAAGGAGTGCGAGCAGAAAATTTCTGAAGAACTTGAAGTCGTGAGAAATTTTAGAAGGGTTTGAAGTCTTCAAATTTTTTGAAGGAAGGCAAAGAGGCCAAACACCTTGAAATTTGAAGGAAGGCGTAGCGAGGTCAGACCGTAGGAGGTTCTCAAAGGAAGAGATGGACGGTCGAAATTCTCTATGGAGAATCCGCGAAGTCCCGTGAGCCATTAGATCTCAAGGAGGAGAAGGGGAGATACGGCGAGTATTCCCAAAGGTTCTAAGCTCAGGAGGAGTAGGGCCGTAGATCCAAGCCACAAGGGCCATTGGATTTACAAGCGAATTCCTATCTTGGGATTTTGTAGGTGGAAGTCCTATAAACTTTGCAACGAGAATCGCGATATCACGAAATGCGAAGTCCCGATGGCTAAAAGAATGGTGTGGGACCATAGGAGTCAGTGAGGCGGATAGGTGGTGCACTACTGACGTGGAAGTCAACCGCGTCGACCATTTCGGAGTTTCATGAGTCGAAGTCCCGAAAGCCTTGCATCAGGACTCGCGAACTCGTGAAGTGCGAAGTCCCAAAACGGCAGAAAGTCTAGCTGTGAGGCTAGCACCGAGAAAAGTGTTGGATTCTGACACATCAGGATTTCGAGGAATATAGCATCGGGATATCGGGGTTCATGGAGCAGAGTTTCATGTCATCGAAACTCGCGAACTCGCGAAAGCCGAAAAGCCGGAGTCGATATTGGAGGTTCAGGATTCGGGGGTCATAGTGAGCAGGCGCTCGACTAAAATATTCACGATACCATGAATTCCGATTCCCCGAAGCATGAGGGAGGAATCTCACGGGTTTTCACTGTGGGTGCAGATTTCCCGAAAGGGAAATAGAAGAGCGTTTTAGAGTTCTTCAGGCCAGAAAAAGAAGAAAGATCCTGTTGGCGTGGAACTTTCGGCCTGCGGGTTTTGGAGGGTGGCTTCGCCATCATTTGGTATCAGAGCTCAGAAAGGTTCTTTTTTTTTTGTAGCAGATAAAAAGAGAATTCACTATGCTTCCAAGGAGAAGGGACAGACAAACACCCGATCCACCAGAGGAGAGGGAAATGCCGAGAAGAAGAGGTAGGCAGATGACTGATCCAGCCATGGAAAAAGAAATGCGTGATTTATGCACCAAAATCGAAGACATAGAGATATCACAAAGACACATAGTCAGTGCTAGGGATCTTAGTGATTCTGAAAGTGAAATTGAGGTTGAACATGAGGAAGAAGTTGCAGTTGAAGATGCAACAAACGAACGTTTGATTAGAGCTATTTCTAGAATGGGTGCAAGAGCGAAAATGGAAATTCCATTTTATGAGGGAAATCTGGATGCAGAGGAGCTTCTAGACTGGATTAGAGCTCTGGACACATACTTTGACTATGAAGATGTCGAAGAAGACAAGAAGGTCAAGCATGTTGTCACAAGATTAAAAGGACATGCAACATTGTGGTGGGACAAACTACAAGCTGACAGGTGCTGCAAAGGAAAGCAGAAGATCAAAAGCTGGGATAGAATGATCGTGAAGATGAAGGTGAAATTCATCCCTAGGGATTATCAAATTACTCTATTCAGGAGAATGAAAAACCTGAGACGGAAGCTGATGACAGTGAAAGAATACACTGAATAATTCTATAAGCTGAACATTAGGGCAGGTCATCGGGAGAGCAATGATGAAAAGGTTTCCAGATACATGAATGGCCTGAGATATGACATCCAGGATGAGATGAGCATGGTAACCATCCGAACGGTGGAAGATTCTTATCAGATGGCTCTGAAAGTGGAAGAGAAGTTGAGCCGAAAGCAGGGTCAGAGAGTCTGAGGCAGAAGTCAGACCAGAGGCAAATTAGTTGCCCAGGATAAATATCAGAAGCCCAAGGAGGACTGGAAGAAACCTCAGACTCAAATTGAGAGAGGTGGAAGCTCATAGAGAGAGAAATATGTTGAAAAGAGAGGGAAGCATACTGAGCAGATAGGAGATTATGTTGATAATAATATTTTTCCTCGTACCAAAGGTAGAGGAAGAGGAAGAGGTGGAGTAATGGCGTGCTTCACATGTAGAAAGAATGGGCACAAGTATTACGAGTGTCTAGATAAAAATAAGGAGAGTGGAGAGACTCACATCGCCGAAGCACAGAGGTGAGATGTAGAGGTAGAAGACGCTGAAGGCAGAAGATCGTTGATGATGCGAAAAGCTCTTTTGACACCAGAGAAGGAGGTGGAGAGTTCATTCCAAAGAACTAGACTTTTCCGGACTGCTTGCAAGACCAAGGAAAGGGTATGCAAGGTCATTTTGGACAGTGGTATCACAGATAATATTGTTTCTACAAGGATGGTAGAAAAGCTGGAGCTGGAGACGATTGATCATCCAAGCCCATACAGAGTTTCATGGCTACAAAAAGGACATCAGGTAACTGTCACTAAACAGTGTTTAGTTGAATTCAAGATAGGAGGATATAATGATAAGATATTATGTGATGTCATTCTTATGGATGTTTGTCATCTATTGCTGGGTAGATCATGGAAATATGATAGGAATGTGATTCATGATGGGAGGATGAACACATACACCCTGGAGAAGAATGGGAGAACTCACATGTTGCTTCCAATCAAGGATAAGGAGGTGAAACTGGAAGTAAGAAACACTGTACTTCTCATGAGTAGGAAGGAACTTCTTACAGAGGTTAAGCAGAAGGAGGATCCACAATTCATTGTGGTCAGGAAACCGAAGATTGTTTTGACCAGCACAAGAGTGGACGATTTACCAGAAGAGGTTCAGGAACTATTGGAAGAGTTCGTTGATATAGTAGTGGACGAATTACCTCGGTCATTGCCACCGATCAGAAGTGTCAGTCATCACATTGATCTCCTACCAGGAGCCAGTTTTCTAAACAAAGCCGCGTACAGATTGATGCCGCAAGAGAATGAAGAGGTCAAAAGACAAGTCCAGGAGTTGTTGGACAAAGGTTTGGTCAAAGAAAGCTTGAGTCCGTGTGTTGTTCCAATAGTACTCAGTCCGAAGAAAGACGGAGGCTAGAGGATGTGTAATGACTCAAGGACGATTAACAAGATAACCATCAGGTAAAGATTTCCATTTCCAAGAATGGATGGTATGATGGATTGCTTGAGTGGAACAAAGTATTTTTAAAAGATTGATTTGAAAAGCGGTTATCATCAAATCCGCATGAGAGAAGGTGATGAATGGAAGACAACATTCAAAACAAACGAAGGATTGTATGAATGGATTTTTATTCCATTTGGCTTAACAAATGCGTCGAGTACCTTCATGAGGTTGATGNAACCGAAGATTGTTTTGACCAGCACAAGAGTGGACGATTTACCAGAAGAGGTTCAGGAACTATTGGAAGAGTTCGTTGATATAGTAGTGGACGAATTACCTCGTTCATTGCCACCGATCAGAAGTGTCAGTCATCACATTGATCTCATACCAGGAGCCAGTTTTTTAAACAAAGCCGCGTACAGATGGATGCCGCAAGAGAATGAAGAGGTCAAAAGACAAGTCCAGGAGTTGTTGGACAAAGGTTTGGTCAAAGAAAGCTTGAGTTCGTGTGTTGTTCCAATAGTACTCAGTCCGAAGAAAGACGGAGGCTAGAGGATGTGTAATGACTCGAGGACGATTAACAAGATAACCATCAGGTACAGATTTCCATTTCCAAGAATGGATGGTCTGATGGATTGCTTGAGTGGAACAAAGTATTTTTAAAAGATTGATTTGAAAAGCGGTTATCATCAAATCCGCATGAGAGAAGGTGATGAATGGAAGACAACATTCAAAACAAACGAAGGATTGTATGAATGGATTTTTATTCCATTTGTCTTAACAAATGCGTCGAGTACCTTCATGAGGTTGATGAACGAAGTCCTGAGGGAGTTCATTGGAAAATTTGTCATTGTGTATTTAGATGACATACTAGTTTTCAGTAAAACAGTGGCAGATCATCTGAAGCATTTGGCTACAGTGATGCAGAAATTACAGCAGGAGAAGCTGTTAATAAATATGAAGAAATTCTCATTCATGAAGACAGAGCTCATTTACTTGGGATTTGTTATTTCAGCAAATGAGTTGAGGATGGACCCAGATAAGGTGGAGGTAATCAAGAATTGGCCATCACTGAAGAATACCTTTGAGGTGAGAAGTTTTCACGGATTGGCTAGTTTCTACCGAAAATTCATCAGAAAGTTCAGTGGAATTAGTGCACCGATGATGGACATAGTGAAGAAGAGACATAAGTCTTTTCACTGG
>JASDQU011178626.1:0-13045 GCA_032191745.1 Picea mariana
AGAAATACCTAAACTCCCATGAAATAAGGGAAATATCCCCTGCATGTTTTTCTACATGCACCAGGCCGCATGCAAGAAGGGGCATGAGGAGGTGTCAAGAGAATGGGACTATAAAGGTGTCGAATTTTTTTCATGAACGCCGAGGTCACTTACTCAGATCACAGGGGATCTATTTTTGCAAGACATCTGAGCTAGTTGCGAATAATTTCATTACTCAGTATGTTGAAGTAGTTCTGCCAATGGACAAACAAAGAAGACTGGAATAATTTTATTTTTTTTGGGGTCATGAAGCATTATGAAAGACACTGTCCATTTGAATTGCTCACTGTTCCAGGTGTAGAATTGATTGGTTTCAGAGGGATGGCATATTGTTGCTAGATTTGTACAGGTTACTAAAGCACAAGGGTAGCAGCAGTCCATTGTAGAGATTAGAGTTTTGGAAAAGGATGAAGGAACCAAACCTCAGCCATGCCTTGCATCAGAACCGAGGGTTACGCTAATAACATGGTGGGATGGGATTGCTCTCTTAGTTACTTGTTATTGATGATTTGTTAGCTGTTGAACAAGTTGCATATTCAATTGCTGACACTTCCATCAATGAAGAAATGCGAAATGCAGTACAGGAGGTTGGAGAAATTCCCCACCTTACGGTTGCTTGGACACAAAAACGAGGCCCTGAAAGTTGCTTCAACATTTGCTTTGGAGAGGATTTATATGAACTATAAAGTCCACAGGTCAATAGAATTACATGGTGCTATGGACCCCTTAGTATATATTCTGAAGGAAGATGTCTTATCCAATAACCTTATGAAAAATGTTGGCACCATTCTGGTCCGGCTGTCGCAACTGGTGAAGAAGTGAAAGCCATGATTCAATCTCAGTCAATTCCCTGACAAGTGGATATTATGCACTCAGAAAGCACAACTACAGAGGCAAAGACTGAAGCTGAATGCATTCTTGATGAAGTTTCAGCAGTGAAATTTAGAACCAGGGACAAGATTGTGAGTGGTGGCGGTCTTCCTTCCCTTGTCAACATCTTAAAAAAGGGAGGTCTCTCTTTGCAACGGAAGGTTGCTTGTGTCTTAAAGAACCTAGAAATCACTGAATCATTTGCTGCTGCAATTATTGAAGCAGGTGTTGAAGCAGGCCTGAAAGCCATCTTGAAACTGGATCATGAACATGATGAATTCAACAATGAGGAATTAGAGCACATATCTGCAAAAAGGGAAGAAATATGGTTAGCCATGGGTGCAGCTTCTCGACTATTGGTTAAACTTCTTGGTTTTGAGGGCATTTTTTATTCCATAGAATGTAAACACTTTTTCCACATACTACGTGGTCTTCTCAAATCTAACATTCTTCTCAATATGAAAGACTGGGTTGTTGCTCACCTTTTGAAATTAGGATTGGTTGGTATGGCATCAGATGATTTAGATATAAACTTTCCTATTAATATGGAAGTAGTTTTACATGATATCATTCCAAAACTGATTGAGGAAGCAGGGGTATGCATTTGGATGACCCTATCTTGGATTTTGGCAGAGAAAAATTGTTTGTCTTTCACTCATGGAAAACCATATTCTGAGGATCCCTTTATGAGAGACTTTGGCAACATTTATGGTTTTGATCTAAGAGATCCATTTGTTGGGGTGCTTGGCATAGAACTTAAGGTTCACAGGAGGAAAAACAGATGATTCTAAACATACTAATTTCTATGATCCTATTAAAGCATCACACCTAAAAGCAGTCAGAGGAAGAGAATAACCATTTCTCTTCTACCATAGCAAGAGAAACCCTCTTCGTCTAAAAGGAAGAGATCTAAGAGAAAGTTGGCATTTGACAAGGCAGAAGATGCACCTGTAGAGGGTAATATTTTTAATTTACCTTACTCTAACTCAGATCCAGAAACATAGTAGCTAAATGAACCTGGTACACAACAACAACCTACAGAGGGTGAACAATATCCTGATCTCCCTACTTCTACCCTTCAGAGGTTGAACAATATCCTGATCTCCCTACTTCTACCCTTCAGAGGAGAAGGAACCTCCAGGGATAGCGCAATCATTTGCTGAACCTACTGTATCTAAAGCCAACAAGATAAATCAGCTGTTGAAATAATTGTACAGCTTGAAACGTTCAGAAAAACAAGTCAAGTTACATAATGCACAGAAACGTTGAGCTTTATGACAAGTGCCAAGAAGTCAAGAAGAAACCTGAGAAGACAATTGAAAGAAACAAGCTACTAATGAAAGAGAATGCATCTTTGTATAAAAAACTCAGACTTCTCAGATTGCAGTTGAAGGAACAAGCAGTCCCAGTAGCTAGACCACTTGGACTAGAGGCCCTTGCTCAAATCGCCACTTCTATGGAAAGAGAGTTGCAAGTTGAAACACATCAGGAGGAGATTACAAGTAAACAGAGAGAGGAGCTTCGTCTAGCAAGCCCTGAGGTCTTTGTACTCTTACAGGTAAACAAGATTCATCAAATTTTGATTTTTGGGTAAGTTTCTATTTTCGGTAGTTTAGGCGAGCCTGTGTGTGCTCATTAACCACCGAAACAGAGTAGAAACAAAATTTTAAGGGATCTTGTAAATAGCCAAAGACATAAATGCAGGTTATAAACATTGTTGGGAATGAAAAGGATAAATGACTCCATGGCCCAATACTAAAGGCACAAGGTCTGCCAGATTCTTGGAGACCTCACAGGGAGGTATCCATCCCAGTTGGAGCCAGATATTAGTGATAAAAAATGCACTGGCATTTTTGAAAGAAAGATGCCTAATATTGTAGGGAAAATTTGACTAGCTTCCTGAGCTCCAAATGCAGATTTGAAAGCACCATTGGAAATCTTAGGATTTGTAGATGTCGATCGACTATTTAAGCATGCAAAACAGACCCTCCATGACTGAGAAATTTGATTTTGAAAAAATATGCGCTTTCACCAGCGCATAAGGCAGAATTATAACTAGTTAGTTGGTGAAAGCTTTGCCTTTCACTAGCTAAGGAGAGGATTTTCAGGTAAATTAGCTAGTGAAAGCCTGTCACGGCCAGAATAGCCGAATTTTTGCCTAGATCGGGATTTTTTGGATTTGAATGGTTTGAAATCTTCTTAAATAAGCTGGTTATGAATTATCAAATCAAAATCTGAAGGCCATTCTTCGACATGAAAGTCAAAAGAGAATTTTTTGACTAGATTTGGTCATTTTCAAGGGAAAAATGATAGGGATCAAATGACACATCACCCAATTCGAATTTTATCTTTGGAGGACCAAATCAAACAGCCTTGGGAGGCTAAAACTGCACTTCATCAACAATCTACTATTTTTAGAGATCATTAAATAGGACCTTTCCTATTTTGTTTTGATTTTCCATTCAAGATCCATTTTTATAGGATCTTATCCTACACTTGTTGTGTTTGTTTTGATTTGACTATTTTTAGTAAATCTGATCCATCTTTCAAGGATCTAGATTTCATCTTGTAAGGCTATAAATCCAAAGACATTTGGATCACTAGAGGGTTCAAACTGGGAGATATTTTGTGCTACTCTATAGACTCTTATTTGTAGAAATAAAGTTCAGTTTCCTTTTGTTTTCAATATCAGAAATATCCATCTTTCCCTTTCTGTACTTTGTTTTAGTTTATTTTTGTTCATGAAGACTGTTATCTCTTTATTGAGCTCATAGACTTGAAGTAAAGGATTTCTCTCTATCCTACATTAAGCCCTACATTCAGTTGTATTTGGCAATCAAGAATAGTGTTCTTCATCCTCTCCTTTCAATTTACGTGATCTGATTATTGTTTCCTGAAAGAACTGTTTCTTTAGATGTATGAGTTGTCTATTACATTGATCATACAAGACTCCATTGTTCCAAGCATATATACACATTATTTCTAAGTTACCAAGCATCCTTAGCCTACAACCCTAAGGAGTTTTTTGGAGTGATAACAGGCTCGACCCCATATATTCTAAACTCCTATGTGGAACTTTTCTCCCAGTAAGTTCCCACTAATGTTTGACATTGGGGATATCCTTAAGGAGTGTGAAGGTGATCATTTCCCTGTCAAAAAAATGGTGAACATAGAAATAAATTTCCAGCAAATTAACCATTTGTCTAGGTCATCCGCATCTATCTGACCTTCAAATACGGGAATATCAAAATTAACCTATACCTCGAAAGGATAGGTTCTTCTAAAGTGGTCGTTTGATGAAGATGCGCCTGCTGCTATCAGTAGATGTTGAAGGATGTTTGCAAAATTCTCCATCATTTCATCCCTCTATCACATGAGAGCTTGCTCAAGCAACAGATCGATAGAATATTCTACTCCATCATTTTTATTTTCTTCCACCATGGAGGGTTTCTTGGGTGTGCGAGAGTGACTTTACTCAAGAGAGACAAGCTCGAGACCCAACTTTATATACTCATACCTCGTCGGGGACATGCAGTAAAAATCGATCAAGAGAATCCTACTCTGATACCACTGATCTAGATTATTTTTGGCATGAAATGAGAGCAAAGATATAATAAATAAATGTACATAGATATCTCGAATATCCAATAATATAAAAGGAATGTATCAGAGATGCAATCATAAATACAAAGATACATTAATACACAATTTTCTATTAATGAGCCAAAATGTACAAAGACTATAAAAATACAGAGTGAAAGACTCGCTAGAATGGTGACAATTTATCTCTGAGAAGAGATGTGTCCAAAACCCTAACCCTAGATTTTTTAACATAAATAAAATCCAAAACCCTAACCCTGGAAGATGAAAAGCCAACAATTTTGTGGACCCCGTTTTGGTTAGTTTGGTGTATCGACTTTTCAGGGGCGTAACGTTTGCATATGACCTCCATTTTAGGTGCATGATATCCCGTTGGAAAGTTCTATCCGAGGACTACACATTTTTCCATCATAATTTGGATAAATCATATAGTTTGACTATGTATATCCCTAAAAACATTTTTTAGGGCCTCAAAACGACCCTGGAAGTTCGGGACTCGAAAACTAGGGAAAAAAATGCCAAACTGAAAAACTGTCAAAATGAGCCAGTTGGAATAGGTGGGTGGCCATTGATATCCACCTAGTTCAAATCCTCTGGAGATAGAGGAGAGACAAGAGACAATACCAAACAAACCAACGGCTAGCTAAAGCAGCACAAGAACAAGGTTGGGATTGAAGCTGGACGAGTACAAGGGACCCATTACCAGAAGTAAAAGCAAGAAACTCTTTATTCTCAAAAGTGAAAAGAATATTCCTGGAACCTCTCCATATATGGAAGAAAGAAATGAACAACCCCGAGACAAACATCATGAGGAGAGACAAGGAGGTAGAAGAGATGCTGGAAGAAATCAAGAAAACCTAAGGTTTGGAAATAGAAGAAGAATAAGAGATTCCCCTTTGAATATTCTAGGTGAGCAACATGATCGCCGTGTTCTCCCTAAGGGATATCTAAAGGAATTTTATGGAAATGGAGCAATCAATGCAAAGAGGCATCTACACTTATATCTTGATGTTTGTGATTTTCACTGTGTTAACTATGACGATGTCATGGTAAGGTTATTTCTGCAAACCCTATTAGAAAGAGTGTATGAATGGTATACGACATTTCCAAGTAGATAAATTCTCTCATTTAATGACCTCGAAGCCATGTTCCTGACTATTTTCTCCCCTCCAGTTGCTTATCATACCCTTCTCACCGATTTCATCGAGATTGGTTTAAGGAAGAATGAAAGGATATGAGATTTTAAACCCGGGTTCTATAAAACCTTGAGTAAGATTCCAAAAGATAAAAGACCGAATGACCCAGTCATTCTCAGTTATTATAAGAATGTTATGCCCTCGAATGTGAAATATGCTATTAGAACATCTCAAATGGATACCTTGGAGGAGGAAATGACTAAAGCCACCGAGATGGAAGAAATTATGATTGAAATGGGTGTCTACCCCGACATTATACCGGGAAAAGTACAAAGGCAGTTGGGAGGATTAAGTATTGATAATCAAGGAGATTCTAGTTCAAGAAAGAATAAAGAATTCAAGCCACGACCGACACAAAATCAAACAATGGGAGGAGGATTTTTCAAAGGAATCATACCTAATGTAAGGTTGACCCTGTGGCGACATAAGAAAGCAAAGAATTGAAATTGCACAAATGAATAGAACTATTAATAAAATGTAGAACGAGATAACCAGACTAAGGAGGGGAGATAATTATGTGTAAAATCCAAGAATGTTAGTCCTAGGGAAAAGAAGGAACCCTCCCTTAGAAAAAATAGTGAGGCTTGAAAACATGGATAATACACAAAGACCAAGGGTTCCCAGACAACCTACTCCCAATGCAATTGTTCTAGATGATGTGTATGATGAGAAAACAGTTGATAAAGAAAATTATTACTCACCTGATGAAAGTCTCGAAACTATGCATATGGACGGATGTGAGGCATACATGTATATATTTGAAGAAGGTGACAATGATCCCAACTCACAAGAAAATGTCACCCAGACAAGAGGACTTGTAAATAGATCCAAGAATAAGAATGAATCCAAAAAATAAAGCCAAAAAGATAAAAAAAAAAACAAATGAGAAAAGGACAAATGACAAAGTGATAGATAGAATTGGAAGTAAAGGGAAACACCCGACGTCAAACTCCACTCAAATGACATATAATGTCATAAAGGACTTAAGTAAATTAAGGATAACTCTGCCTTTTACAGAAGTGTTGAAGATTCCCCAACAAAGAGAAAACATTCTGAAATTGTTGGATGATCCATCTGAAAAAGTAGAAGTTGTTGTTACCAGTCCAAAACAAAGCCATAGCTAGTCAACTTCCAAGCTGGGAGGTAAAATTCCTCCCTTTTACATTTCAATTGAAAATCATGATGTTGCACTACATAATTATCTAGTTGATACTGGTGCGACAAATAATATCATACCACTGGCAGTCATGGAGGCATTGGACATGAGTTGCACCAAGTATTATGAAACTGGTGAAAGTGTATATGCAATTGATTATAGAAAAGTGCCAGCCTATGGAGAAATCAAGGACTTTTATGCTTGGATCATGGCAGCCCCCCATATTATTACAGTTTTCAACATTATTGTGGTAGACCTTCCTCCGGCATACAAAGTTGTGCTGGGAAGAGATTGGACATCCATGATCAGAGGATATATAATGAATGATGGAAGTTGCATGATGCTGCCAGGAAAAGAAGGATCAATGATTAAGGTGCCCCGTGAACCCAGGAAACCATTCTCTTTTGAGAAGGAAGATAATGAGTTAATGGAGGATTATATATATGTTGGGATTGGAAACTATGCCATCCTAGACATGGAACATAATGAAATCCTAGAGAAAGTTCAAGATATGGAGAATCAAGAATGTTTGTTTGAAGGATATTGGAGAGTGTCATTCGATGGAGCTTGTTCAAACTCCGACAGTGGAGTTGGGATTGCTCTTATGATTCCAAGTAAGATTGTGCATCCACATGCTATTAGACTGGAATTTTCATCTACTAACAATGAGGCAAAATATGAAGCCTTGATTCAAGGGATGATTCTTGCACAAGAAAGGAAGATAGAACATCTAATTGTGATTGGCGACTCCGAGTTGGTGATTAATCAGGTCACCTAGAGGTATAAAATCATGAAATAAATACTTAAGCTATATTTCAAAAGAGTTAACGAATTGATGGAATCTTTCAGTTCCTTCAACATTTCTTTCATTCCAAGGGACAAGAATCATAAGGTAGATTCATTGGCCTTGGTGGCCTCATTGTCGAACCTAGACGATTTACAAATAAAAATGTTTTTTCAAGTAGAAAGAGCATTCTGACCTTCTGTGCCCGATAACATGGAATATTTGCAAGTGTTTGATAATGATGAACAGCTGGATTTTTTTTTTTGAACGATGATGATGATGAAGACGATCACATGTCTATTGCCACTAAAGATTGTATACAATCTGAATCTCTTTTTATGAAAGATGATCATACTAAGAATCTCCTGGAAGAAGTTTCAATTCGAAAAGTGCAAGAAACAAGAAAGGTCAATATTGGAACTGGCAGTTCCCCGAAATATGTCAACTTTGGAGTTGATTGTACCAATGAATAAGTTGACCAATATGTTTCATTATTTAAATAGTACATTGATGTGTTCACATGGACCTATGATGATTTGAAAGCTTATGATAAAATTATATTCCAGCACATCATTCCTTTGAGGGAAGAAGCAAAGAATGTAAAGCAAAAAATAAAGATGATGAACCCCAAACTGAAACCTATGGTAAAGATTGAATTGGAGAAATTAAAGAAGTTCAAAATAATTTATCCCATTAGACACTTTGACTAGCATTCAAATCCCATGATTGTAAGAAAAAGGATCAGGGAAATCCATATGTGTGTTGACTTCAAAGATCTTAACAAATCAATCATAAATGATAACTTTACTTTACCTAATATGGAGTTCCTTCTCCAACAAGTCATTGGATAGCCCTGCATGTGCATGTTGGATGTTTTTTCTAGATATAGCCAAGTTTCAGTTGCTGAGGAAGACAAAGCAAAGACAACATTCATAACACCTTGGGAGACATATGCATATGCTAGAATTCCCTTTGGTTTGAAGAATGTTGGAGCCACATTCCATAGGGCCATGGATCATGCATTTAGTGGGTTGATAGGAAAATTTATGGAAGACAATCAAGATGACTTGATAGTGCATTAAAAAACTATTGGTGATCATATCCATCATTTGAGATTTTTTTTTGAAAGATGTAGATTATATGGTGTCTCTCTAAATTTAAAGAAATGCTTATTCATTGTAACTCAAGGCAAGTTATTGGGTCATATTGTGTGTAAGGAAGGGATTTATATATATCCATAAAGAGTTAAATAAATAAATGAGCTAAACCCTCCATCATCCAAGAAAGGAGTTCAATCATTTTTTCGGCAAGATAAATTTTGTACGAAGGTTTATTCCTGACTATGCAAGTATTGTAAAGCCGATCAATTTATTGTTGAAAAAGGATTAGAGGTTTGAATGGACAGTGAATACCCAATAATCTTTCAACAATATCAAAAGAGCAATTACCACAGCTCCAATCCTTATCAATCCAAATTTTCAAAGGGATTTCATCATCTATTCGTTCACCGCAGAAACAGTTGTTTCATCTATTCTTACTCAAAGGAATACTAAGGGTGAAGAACTCCCAATCAGTTTCATGAGAGAAAACCTCCATGATTATGAATTGAGATATTCAGAACTAGAAAAGAAAGCTTTGGCTCTTGTAAAAGCGATGGCACACTTTTGAATGCACATATTAAAGTCTCATGTTATTTCTTATGTTCCCTCATCGGCAGTGAAGATGCTTCTGAATCAACAATTGAGAGAAGGGAAATGGGCTATCTGGATGACAAATACAATAATATGATATTGAAATTAAATCTTTAAAGGTTGTCAAAGGACAAGGTTTATGCAAGCTCATCGTAAATAGTGATTTTGTGGATGGAATGATTTCAATTTCAGTAGGAGAATCATTGGCTAATTTGGAATGGTATAGATACATTGTATTCTACTTGAGGTCTGGCCAATTTACTATCACCATGAACCATAAGGAGTGAAGAAACTTGAAGATGAAGGAAAATCAATATGTGATGATTGTTGATATACTATTCAGGAGAAATTATGATGGTATACTACTGAGATGCGTTGATGAAAACCAAGCCCAAGAACTAATGAGAGAATTCCATGAAGGAATATGTGGTGGACACTTTGCACCTACCACCACCGCCCATAAGATAATAAGAGTTAGGTTCTATTTTCCATCAATATTTATAGACTCATATTCCACAATAAGGAAGTGTGTATCATGCCAATAGTTTTTCAGGAGAAATGAAGAGATATGTGATGTCGTTACATCCCATAATTGTAGAGTAACCATTATTTCAATGGGGACTTGATGTCTTTGACCCAATAAATCCTAAGTCAAGTAAGGGACACATGTATATTCTAACCGCTACAAATTATTTTACAAAGTGGCAAGAAGCAGTGGCATTAAAAAGAGTTGATTCTAAAGAATTAATAAAGTTCCTCAAAGATAATATTTTGTCAACATTCAGTGTCCCAAATAAATTTATCACTGAAAATGGTTTGATTTTTATCGGGTCGAATTTTACAGAGTTTTGTGGAGAATATGGAATTATCATGGGTCAATCATAAAATTATTATCCACAAGGCAATGATCTTGCAGAATCCACAAATAAGACACTTGTTCATATATTAAATAAAACAATTGACAAGAACCAAAAGAATTGACATCTGAAGCTGACTGACGTGTTGTGGGCAAGCCAAACGATGCCAAAGGACAACACTGGGATGTCCCCGTATACATTAGTTTATGGGAAAGAAGTAAAAATGTCAATCAGCCTCGAACTCAATGCCTTGACGTTTGTAGTTAATACAAAAGATACAGAAGATAGTTCACCTATCCAAAGGAGGATCAATCAATCGTTGAAATTAGAAGAAGAATGAAGCAAAGCCCTGAACTGAACTTCTGAGAGACAACAAAGTATCAAAAGATATTTTGATCAAAGTGCGACTGTAAAACAAATTATGAAGGGAGAATTGGTGTTACTTTGAAACAAGGCCAAGGAGAAACCATCAATGCATAAAAAGTTTGAAGCGCTCTGGATTGGACCATACATTGTTGAAAATATCCTGGGTTTTAATTCCTATATGCTACAAGACATGAAGGGTAAAATATTGATGTTTCCTATCAACGGGAAACATTTGAAAGGTTTCTTCACCTAAAAAACTTTCTCATTCTCCTTGTACGTAAATTTATTTTTCAGTTTGTATATTCTTATCTATGACTCCATATCCCAATGGACAGAGACTCTTGGTCACAAAGATTCTATATTCTTGACAATCCGCAGGGGGTTATAATCCCACAGTTGGAGCTAGTTCTTGAGACCATTTCCCGTTTCCAAGTTTCCCTCCCCTTTCCATTTTCCCAACTTCTTTTTTCCATTTATTTTCCCCCTTCTATACTTACCTGAATTCCCCTTTTTCCTTTCTCCCCTCTATTTTTCCCTTTCTGATTACTATACTTAGTCATTCTTCAAAGTGATGGGTTCGCCGGTTGGCAGACTCAAGGATTTTTATCTCCATCCATACTCTTATATCATGAGTCCAATTGACTGCCATATTATTCTATACTTAACTGTTTCTGCAGTCGCGGGTTCGAGGGTTCAACCTTTCATATTCCAAGTTTCGTGATATCCATTTTTCACCCACCACTCTTAAGTATCATATATCCTATATTGAGTCTAACCGACCACATTTCAACACTTACCCTATTTTAAACCTTTCACAACCACGGGTTGGTGGGTTCACAAAATTCCCAAATCCTAATCACTCTCGTCCATCGCCGCTATCCTTGTGCTTTTCCCAATACACATTTAAGAATAGTTTAATGCTACTAACTCATCATGCAGATTCCATAAAGATAGTCATTTAGAAGTGAAGGGATCGAGGAGATTTCTCATACAACATTGAAGCACGATTTGCCGAAGATTATATTATTGTTATATCTCTTAAGCGCTCATTGCAAATATTATCTGGATTAAAGGAACACTCTTTTCAAATTATGGCTGTAGCAACTCGACAACAGCTCTGCAGTGATACTTTGAATATTTTAGGGCATGAGGACCAAAACTTTTAGTGGTCTACAGAGTATTCTTACTATTCATCCCCTCTTGTTCAGAAGGAAGTGATCTAGACATCTATAATTTCTCGTGCATGGTGTGTCCCTAAGGTTTTCGATTGAAAGGAACTGGTTGCATGGTGCACTAAGAAATATATACCAAGTTAGTAGATTATTCAATTTCAAGACCATTCTCCCATCTCTCTTTAACCTCAAGTGTTCTGTAAGATGTTGAAACTCCCTGAACCAACACTTACTTTCAAAGGAGAGGATTGCAAGGATTTCCTGAAAAATGATGACAACAACATCAACCTATTGCCTGAGTTTTTGGAGAATTCCGTGGCCATCCCTAAAGACATTACCAGATTGCAGGTTGACTCATTCAAAAACCCCTTTCAAGAAATTTCTTGGTTATTCACCATGGAGACAGGCCAAGAAAGTACCTCTAGCATTTCCCGTATGATTCTTTATATTTTGTATTTTACTGTCAAAGAGCAAGCTATTTTCGATTAGGGAAAAATGATTTCCATTGAAATCTCTTCCCAATTGTGACAGTACAAAAAAGATAAGAAATTATTTATGGCTTCTTATTTGGTGTTTGTGATAGCATGTTGCTGTCAATTTCCTAAATTGTCTATCTGTAAGAGGGTGAAATGTGAACTTGACCCAGTTACCTTATGTTACCAAGCATTGTGGAGACACAAAGATTATTTGCATTTCTATGAAGTTTTCAATTATTTTGTCTTGGTTTTTAAAGGATTGTTGTTTGGAAAAGATACCCCCAGAATATCTGACCAAGCAAGTAAATTCCTAGATAAAAAGGGGACATTGGAGAAAATGGAAAATCATAATGTTATCAGGATTTTCGGTTCTAAGGAAAATCCCTCCTTTCTTCCATGCCATGTGTCTAATAAAATGTTTATTACGGAAGTCGTGAGGCAGTATAATTTATGGATGCACTTTTTCATGAGAAACAAAAAAAGAAATTCATACCCTTGCCTTGGAAAATTGGGGATTTTAAATTCAAGAATATAAACAAAATCGATGAATTTGCAAACCACTTCCACAATCTGAATCTCAAATATGATGAAAAGATAAAAGGGTTTAACCCTAACATAACTTTTTTGGAACATATGCTAGCAGTGGGATTCAACAATTCATTTATCCATACTGTTCTAAGTGAAGAAGAAGATAATAACTTAGGCGCTCCTACTCACAATGATGGTGACTTGGAAACGATACTCATACCAATGAGTTTTACAAGCATAAAGGAAAGAGTCCCACCGAGAAGAGTGTCCAGTCCCCAACTATTACTCCTAAGACTACAACATCTCGGAG
>JASDQU011178626.1:26424-38261 GCA_032191745.1 Picea mariana
TCAATATGTGTACGGGGTGAAGCTTGTATTATATTGTTCAATTGATTTAGGTAGAATGTGAATATGTGTACAGGTTGTGAAGGGATTTTGGTTTCCGAGAACTTTGACAAACAAAATGGTTTGAAGTTTCGTTATTTCCTCACCCCATTTCGATTCTCAATGGCGGGAAGAATTTAAAAAAAAGAAGGTGCAATTGGCCATTTCATCACCGGGATCACCTTAATATAAGGGGCTAAAACGGCCATATGTTGTATAATCCAAAAGTTAATTTGGAAGTGCATTATAATCACTAGAAATGGAAATTCGGAAATTTTAAAAGCTAATTTGGTAAAGTGAAATGGCCAAAAGGAAATTTGGCATACGATTTACCATGACACATAGAATGTTAAGGATCCTAGCCGAGAAGAAATGGACATCACAGGACATCCACGGTGTCCTAAACTCTATAAAACCTAAACATGCATATACACTATAAAACGGCAGCATTATCTTTATACCCCAAAACATTCCCCATGGTTCGTTGGTAAAGACACGGTTCAACGATCGAATCCCATCAAGTCATTCCCACCGACAGTGCTAGATGTTAAGGCCGGGTTCAAAGCTACCCTGAAATAAATTTAAAAAACACAAAAGTTGACCATTCAAATCCCACTCTGAAAGCAGAAAATGCAAAAACCTAGAATATCCCGAACAGTGAAACGTTTTTGTAACACATTTTCGACATTAAGCCAACCTTGGGATCATGGAAACCCTTGGCCAAATTTGTGCGTACGGCTGAAGTAGCAAGTTTGGCGCCATGGAATAATGGCGAAGGTGCAGGGAATCTTGTGCACTCTGCAACATAAACAGCAAGCGCCATCTCTCGCGCTAAGGAGAAGAAAATCAATAAGAAAATGAGTTTCAACTCGTAACTGCAAAGGAAGTGGAAAGATAGACCAGAGTGAGAAACTCCACTTGCACTACCAATTGGCTATAACATGTTCTTACTCTTCCTCCGTTACCTCAGCTTCCAACAATTTCTTACACAATTGTTGATTGATCAATGAAATCCGAGGCCAACAAATCTTTGTGGCCCTTGCGTTGTTGAACTACAAGTCGGGGAGATCTTCACGTCTCCATCGATTTGTCTGTTAGTCATTTTGTCAGTGAGTCATTTTGTCAGTGATTTTGTCAGTGAGTCGAATTGTCAGAGTGTCTGAGAGTCCGTAGGTGCAAAGTTGCACATTTATTCTAAGTCAGTTGACAAATAGGAAAGTTATAAATGGAGTCGATCTTTATCCTCCTTGAGTTCAGTTAAGTGGTTGAAGAGTTAGTCGAATTAATGGTTGTCTTCAATGTTGAGTCAGTCTTAGCTTTTGTAAGAAGTCTCAGTCGGAGTCAATATAAGTCCGAGTCTTTAGTTAGTAGAAAATGATGCATAGTAGATGCATAGGAGATGCAGAGCAGAAAAGAGAGGTAGAGAGAATAGTCGAGAGCAGCAACATCTGAGGAGTTGAAGAACTCTGTGCACAAGCTTTGTGTCTGTGAAGTCAGTAGAAGAAGTCATTGGAGCCGAAGCTCATCTTAGTATTGTATTTTGTAACCGCGGGCACTGTGTCGAAGTTTATTAATATCAAGCAATTTGCATTTCTATGTTTATGTGCAAAGCATAGCAATTTGTTATTCCACATTTATAAATTGTTCTTTAAATCGTTTTATATTACAGGGCACGACATTTCGTGTAGTCTGTGAACTGTGCGACAAGTCCTAAGAGTTCAAAGACGAAGCTTGTGGTGCGCAATATTTTGTTACTGCGCTGCACACATTTTCCTTGCACACTGCAGATCCAAGTTTTGATTGTTGCATAGTGGATTCGAGATCTGGTATCAGAGAAGGTTGATCAAAAGCAAGTTGATCAAGAGTAGGTTCTATCAGAGCAAGTTCAAGAGAAGAAACTCTGTTGAAAAGTGAAATATTGCTTCTACCTCAAATCTGCAACCTCCCACCTTTACAGGAAAGAACTATGAGATGTTTTCCTTCACCATGAAGGCATTGTTCCGAGGTCAAGATGTATGGGATATAGTCGAGAATGGCTATGTGGAAACAACGGATCAGACAACATACAATGCCCTCACACAAGCTGAGAAGGATGTCTTGAAAGATCAAAGAAAGAATGATAGAAATGTGTTGTTTTACATACATCAAGCCATGCATGAGAGCATACTCCCAAGAGTTGCATCAACAAAGAAATCCAAGGAAGCATGGGATATATTACAAACCTCTTATCAAGGTATGGACAAAGTAAAGACTTCAAGACTACAAATTCTTAGAAGATATTTTGAAACTTTGTCAATGAAAGATACAGATTCAGTAGATTCCTTTTATACCCATGTCATTGGCCTGATAAATCAGATTAAATCTCATGGTGAAACCATAGAATACAAAAAAGTTGTTGAGAAGGTACTTAGGATTCTTCCTCCTAAATTTGATACCCTTGTTGTGACTCTAGAAGAGAGTAAAGACTCGAGTCAGTTTAGTCTAGATGAACTATAAGCTTCTCTCATCAATCATGAACAAAGATTGAATAGGTCAAGTATGTCATTAGAGAATTCATTTTCCACACAGTCATCTCTAAGTCGAGGAAAAGGAAGGGGGAGAGCCAACTCTAGAAGCAGAGGAAGAAGTTATGTCAAAGGTGGACGTAGTAGCAGTCCTGGAAACACTGTTGGAAGAGGTCAAAGCCCAAGTACCAGTCAGTCAAGTTTTCAAAGAACTGACAAATCAAATATTCAGTGCCATTACTATAAAATGCATGGACATTATGCATGTGATTGCAAAAAGAGACAGTATAATCAGAACAAGCAAAGTCAATATCAGTCAAACAATGCAAATAACCAAACTCGCCCTATGTTTATGGTGCGCACTATAGAAATGCCTATAGTATCCCCGGTTGAATGCAATGTTTCTCAAGCAAGTCCATGTGACATATGGTATTTAGATTCAGGTTGCAGTAACCACATCACAGGAAACATAAAATTGTTTTCTAGCTTAGATGAGTCAGTCCCAACCAAGGTTACACTTGGAACAGATATCCAAGTCACTTTCTTAGGCAAATGAAGCATAAATATTTTAATTAAGAAAGGAGAACATAAAGTTATGTCTGATGTATATTATGTTTATGGTCTGAAGCATAATCTGATGAACACAGGACATTTGTTACAGAAAGGATATTGAATCTACATGGAAGATAATCATTGTGTGATTATGTACATATGCCCAAGCAATGAACTTATTGCAAAAATCCAGATGACAAGTGACATGATGTTCCCATTGACTTTGAAGACAACGAAGAAGAAGAATGCATCGCTAGATGTTGGTAAAGCAAAATATGCACAGTCAAACACTGCATTTACAATAGAAAGTGTGTGTAGTACTAATGAAGAAACTAGTGTGTGTAGTACTAAGAAAGGAGAAAATGGCGTAAAGATGAAGGAAACATTCCAATCTGAAATACAAGATGATTCATGGTTATGGGATTTCAGATTTGGACATTTTAACTTTGGAGGTCTAAAGTTTCTACACAAAAAGGATATGGTAAAATGTTTTCCATTGATTGAAAAAACAAAAAGGATATGTGAAGGAATCATATTTGGAAAGCAACACAGAGAATCATTTCCAATTGGCAAGTTTTACAGAGCAAAAACTCCATTGGAAATAGTACAGTCAGACATTTGTGGACCAATCCAAACTCCATCTATAGGAGGTAGTACATATTTTCTAACATTCATTGATGATTTCTCAAGAAATACATGGTTTTATTTTATAAAACATAAATSTGACGCATTGGGTTGTTTTCAGCAATTTAAATCAATTGTGGAGAAGTAGAGTGGTTATACACAAAGTATCTAAGAATTGACAAAGAATGAGAATATATTTCARSAGAATTTTAGAACTTTTGTAAAGTTCATGGCATCTACAAGCAATTTACCACRTGATATACACCACATCATAAWGGTGTCACAAAAAGAAATAACAGAATCATCATGGAAATGACGCGTAGTATGTAGACARCGAAACATCTGTCAAATGAGTATTGGGTTGAGGAAGTAGCAATTGCAATATATATATTGAAGATATGTCCGACAAAGAGTGTGAATAATAGATTTTCTCAAGAATCTTGGACATGATTAAAGCACAATGTGGCGCATTTAAAAGTTTTTGGTTGTGTCACACACACACATGTTCCAGATGAGTTGAGAAGGAAACTAGACAACAAATGACATAAATGTATATTTTCTGGGTATTCTGAAGAAACAAAAGGGTACAAGTTGTATGACTTTGTCACAAGAAAAGTCATAATCAATAGCAATGTTCGGTTCGTGGAGAATGAAGCATGGGATGGAACCATAACAAAGACAGTGAAAATTATTGATGCAATGGGGTATGATGAAACAAAAGAAGAAGAAGAGGTGTTTCAAACAATGTGTACAAGTCAGTGTGCAGTTCCTTCTACACCTGGCACTGTGACACAAATCACAACGCATAGTACTCCAGTAAGAACAAGAGGTGGGCAGTCTACACCTAGAGCGTTGTTGGGCCTCCCTTTTGATATCTCGAGTTACCCTATTTTTGTCTTTTGTCTTGACCAATTTTACTATAGATGCATAAACCCTTTACCTCTTATTCTCATTGTTACATTCTTTAGCTACTTTTACATGTACATGAGGTAATATTCATTTAATCATGATTTATATGGTTTATTAATGGTTAGAATTGAATAATTAATGTTCAAATTCTTTCTAATTACTTTAGTTAATTTAAGCAGCATTCATGACACGATTTTAACTCATCTGGTACCAATTGTGTTCGTCTGGTACCAATTATTCTTATCCGGTACAAACTGTGCTAGTTCGGTACCAACTATGCTAGTCTGGTACTAGCATCCCACATGATTCCGGTACCAATGTCCTACAGGATTTTGGTACCGTATTTGTACCTCAATTTTCGTGCAGATAAAGATGAATCTCAAAATTTTGGTATATGGGTTTTTCTCGTAGTATATCATATTGTGTACAAAACTAACCATTTTCAAAGATTTGCCATGGTTTTGGAAATAAATAAAGTTCTTTGAGGATGGGAGATGATCTCTCAAAACAACCAAATGAGTTTGTCTAGAACGCAGCCAGATTAAAGACCCAAAAATGGTTTGTAAAAATCATCTACTACCTGGAAGATACGAAGGGTTCTTTCAGGCCAATTTGCTAAATGGCCAATTTTTCAGAAATTCTAGGACCATGCCCATATTTGTGGAAAATGCATTTCCGTTATTACCTAATGGTTGTACTCGACCTCCATTGATGGAAAATGGTTTTGATTTGATTTCTTATGTATTGGCTTGTCTAGAGACAAATTTGTAATGTAAAAAGTATATAAATTGAGTTATGGCTCTAAGCAAAGGAGAGGTGAATTCCATATAATGTTGTGGTGCCGTATTTCATTTTGAATATGGATTTTATGTAAACTACTACTTGTTGGATGAAGTTTAATACACATTCAAGTTCGATGATTTTATGCATTCTTTAGACTCTGATATTCTGTGAGTTTTAACAGCTTCCTTGTTGGTATCGGCAAAGGCTCACCAATCCAACTTGGTAAGTCTTTTGTAAATTATTAATGTAGTTTTTCATTCCTGCACACGTTTGTTATTTATCCAGTACATGTTCTTTCATTTGTTAATTTTTTTAAGTTTTAATTCAAATTTACATAGTATTAATTTTGTATTATGAGTGTTAGACATTTATGATTGAGTTGTGAATTTAATTACACTGCTATGATTTCTTTCAGAATTTATTTAGAAGTCTTAAGTGTGTTAGTACAAGATCAAATTGAGAGTCCATCTTTCATATTACATGAACCAACAAATGGAAAGTCTCGATAAGATTTATTCTTCATGTGTAGAAACAAAGTAGTTTTCCAGAATTGCAAGATTGTAAGATTGTATTGAATTTCTTTTTGTTCTACATCAATTGATTTTGAAGAGTGTGAAGAATTAGTTAAGAATTTCTTGCAAGTTTGAATTTCTTGCAAGTTTGAAGAATTTGGGGTGTTGTAAGAAGCCCTAAGTACTAATTTGTGTTGCGAGACATGGATCATCAACCAGATAGAGTAATTCAAGAATGATCAAGAGTTTGAAGAATGTTCCTCCAAGAATTTTCTCACATTCTACTAGCAGCTGGGATATCCACCTCTCAGGAAGAGCATATCTTGACAACAGTCAAGAATTTAGTTGTCTCTCCACATGAAGATTTAGAAGTCCCTTCGGATTCCTATTGTCAATTTGTTGAGGAGACTAAATAATCATGGATAGAATTCAATGGAGAGCAACCATTGGAATCTGAGATTAAGGATTTCTTAGCATGTCTCTCAACAGATACTGTATGTACTCCAAAGACCAATCATCTTGAAGAAGATAATCTGCGTAGCATGGAAAAGGAGCACATGTTGTATGACCTAAACAAAGAAGAGAAACAAGAATATCATGATCCTATTAAAAGATGGTTCCAATTAGTTATCAGGTCACACTACTCTTTTACTTTTCATTATTGTTTGATCTCATCATCAAAGAAGTTGGTCCCTCATACTCTGGTATGCATTAAAATTTATCTTTTAAACCTGAGTATGGATATATTTCTAACCATGTTACACACATGGCTTCACTGGAAGTATTCTTATACTTGAAGGACATTTTCTTTTGTTCAATTAGAGTAGGATAGTGAATAAATGCTTCATATAAGTGCAATGCAACCTATCTTTCATACTTTTCATAAATGGGAATGTCAAAGTTAACAAAGCAATCATTTTATGATCTTTTGTTCCTCTAGTAGATTTATTTCTAAAAGTTATGACAATTTTGTTTGGAATTTTATGAGAAGGTAATCTCTTCATCCTCCGAATGCACGGATAATACTAGAAGGGTTTCAAAAGCGAAGAAGACATCCTTGTCAATGGAAGATAACACTTAAGGGAGTGCTTCATAACCTGTTTCTTCAAATTTCTTCTTTTTCCTTAAGTTGTTAAAAAAAATGCATTTGTGCTTTATCCTTACCTATCTATTTTAAGACCATTATTTCACAAGGATGATCGATTAACTGATCTTTTTAATAGAAA
Source organism: Picea mariana (assembly GCA_032191745.1). Lineage (NCBI taxonomy): Eukaryota > Viridiplantae > Streptophyta > Pinopsida > Pinales > Pinaceae > Picea > Picea mariana. The sequence goes on from JASDQU011178626.1 coordinate 33,571, forward strand.
TTAAAACTGAATGTTAATTCCAAACTATTGTATTCATAACTAATAATTCAACTTTTGACATTTTCCCTGAATTTTCTATTTGTAAGCATGAATAAAAATCTAGTTTCAATTAGCTATGTTGTTTTTGTTTTCTTTTTTTCTTGTATATGTTCGCAACCCTCTGAGCAGTCTTTTTTTAGCGTCTCACATTGTTTGCATGAGGCCATGCAAAACCTCAGGCACGGGGGAGTGGTTGCTGAGACCTTCATATTATTTTGCAACTTCTGTCGGCAAGTCCAAATAAACATGTTCAGTGCTGGAATTTGATAGTCATTTCCAGAATTCTGGTATCATTCTGTTCCAGTACTACAGAATTCTTTTTCGGTACTGCTCTGTTCCAGTACTACACAATTATGTTCAAGTACTTCTCTATTCTGGTACTATTCTATTCCAGTAATAGTAGTATGATCACTATAAGCAAATAAGAATGAAATCTACCATCTGTAAGTTTATTCCTTTATCTAGCCTTGGTAGATTATTTATGGAAAATGAGCTTAATGGAGTTTTCTTTAAGTTTTTCAGACTCCTAAAAATTGAAAACATCGGTGAGTAGGAACTGGCTTGAGCTCGAGAAAAATCCATGGGACAGTAGATGGAGTTTTCTTTAAGCTTTTTAGACTCCTAAAAATTGAAAACACCGACGAGAAGGAACTGGCTCGGGCTCGAGAAAAATCCATGGGATAGTAGATGGAGTTTTCTTTAAGTTTTTCATACTCCTTAAAACTAAAAACACCGGCAAGCATTAACTGATCTAGGATTGAGAAAAATCCACAGAACAATATTAGTTAGGTTTATTTTCTAATAAAATGGAAGTGACAACATAAGCGGTGGTTAGTTTGGTTCCAAAAAGAGGAGGTTTATGCATCTCAAAAGGAGGTTGCCCAACTACATTTTCTTTCTTGTTACAGAGCTTGGAACCCAATCATTTTATGACACTTCTGTTGCAATTTCAACATTCCTACATTAGTGTGTTGATTGCAGTTTTTCCAGCATGATACTCCAACAAAACAATTTCATATGTTTATTCCTACAACAACAATAATTGCTAGCATTTTCTATAGCTTGATACTCAGAGTATGCCAGCCACAAAGAGAAGCCTACAAATTCCACTTTGCAGAATACCTCTTCATATACCTCATCAAATTTTCATCTGGTACTAAAGAAACAAGTTTTTGTGGTGGTCTGGTACTAAGCCCGTGGTTCGGTACTAGTGGTGGAATTTTGGTAAAATTGTTCTATACTTGATATTTCCCTTGTTTAACAAAGCACAATTCAAGTAATGGAGGTACGAGTTGGTTATTACATTCTTTTCATTAAGGATTATATAAATTATGTGCTAAAATATTTGGTTATTTTCATGTACAGTTTCCATATTAAGCTATCAATATCACCATCATTATTTCTTTAAGTGCAACTTCCATGTGTATTCCACTCTTGTTTGCTAAGATTACCAGTGCATCCATCTTATTATCACTGAATTCCTTTGTGAAGTGGTTGTTGTCATGAATGAGAAAAAATCATCCATCCTATCACTCTGTTTATGCCCCTGTTACTTATTTTGTTTTTATGTTCTGGTACTAAACCCTTGCCCTGATCATTGTTCTTACACTACATATGTTGGAAACATGTTTTAAGCCCAACATGGGAGTAGATCGACATGAACCTATGTTCCAATTTTACAGAGAAACCAAGGAGTATCAGTCATGAAAGGAGAAGTTTGAAAGGACCAACCTTTCTAAAAAATTGAGGGGCCACCATGATGAAATGTCTCATGCATTTTCTCAGAGTTGCGATGGAGAAAATGTTTCATTGGGAGAAATCATGTTGAAGGTAACATAGGCCACCATAGAAGAATTTATGGGCTTACCATATACATGTAAAATTGAAGCAATAAATCGAGTATAAATTTTTACATAGATATATCAACAACGAAAATGCATAATTGAAGGAGCATAATCAGAGGTTACAATATGAACATGAAGAGGTCTCTGCCAAATAAAGTTTTGCATCTAATACAATATACAAGAGTAATAAAAAATGAGATTAAGGGTGAAGCCTCAAGTTTCAACATTTTTAAATCAATGAATTAATGTTCAGTCATGACAAAGATCGTATCAATTTTGAGATTTTGGAGATCCAATTTTGAGTTTTTTGCATCAGAACATGCAATGATTTGGGCATGGGGGAATGTTGGACCTCCCTTTTGATATCTCTAATTACCCTATTTTTGTCTTTTTTCTTGACCAATTTTGTCAGAGATGCATGAACCCTTTACCTCTTATCCTTATTGTTACATGCTTTAGCTACTTTTACATGTACATGAGGTAATATTCATTTAATCATGATTTACGTGGTTTATTAATGGCTAGAATTGAATAATTAATGTTCAAATGCTTTCTAATTACTTTCGTTAATTTAAGCAACATTCATGACACGATTTTACCTCATCCGGTACCAACTGTGCTCGTCTAGTACCAAATGTTATTATCCAGTACCAATTGTGTTATTCTGGTACCAATTGTGCTAGTCTGGTACCAACATCCTAAAGGATTCTGGTACCAGATTTGCACCTCGATTGTTGTGCAGATAAAGATGAATATGAAAATTCTGGGATATGGGTTATTCTCACACTATATCCTATAGTGTACAAGCAGGGTATTTTTCAAATATTCACCATTGTTTTGGAAATGAAAAAAGTTCTTTGAGGCAAATTTATTAAAAATACTAAAATTTTCCCAGAATTTTAGCAGAAGATATTTTTAAAGTACCATATTGTTCCTCGAGTTGTGTGTGTATGGGATATGATCTTTCAAAACAACCAAATAGGTTTGTCTATAAACCAACCATATTGAAGACCCAAAAATGGTTTGGAAAAATCATCTACTACCTGGAAGATACAAAGGGTTCTTTGAGGTCAATTTGCCTAAATTGCCAATTTTTCAGAAATTCTAGGATCACGCCCAAATTTGTGGAAAATGCATTTCCTTGATTAGACAATGGTTGTACTCAACCTCCATGGATGGAAAATGGTTGTAATTTTATTGTTCATGGATTGGCTTGTCTAGAGACAAATTTGTAATGTAAAAGGTATGTAACATGAGTTATGGCTCTAAGCCAAGGAGAGGAGAATTCCATATAATGTTATGCTGTCATATTTCATTTTGAATATGGATTTCACATAAACATCTACTTGTTGGATGAAGGTTATTACAAATTCAAGTTCGATGATTTTATGCATTCTTTAGACTTTGATATTCTGTGAGTTTTAAGAGCTTCCTTGTTGGTATCGACAAGGGCCCACCGATCCAACTTGGTAAGTTTGTTGTAAATTATTAATGTAGTTTTCATTCCTGCACTTGTTTGTTATTTATCTGATACCTGTTCTTGCATTTGTTAATTCAATTGTTTTGTTAATTGTGAGTGCTAGACATTTCTGAATGAGCTGTGAATTTAATTACATTGTTGTGATTTCTTTCATAATTTATTTAGAAGTCTTAAGTGTATTAGTACAAGATAAAATCGTGAGTTCATCTTTCGTATTATATGAACCAACAAATGGAAAGTCTCAATAAGGTTTATGCTTCCTTTGTAGAAATGAAGTAGTTTTCCAGAATTGCAAGATTGTAAGATTGTATTGAATTTCCTTTTGTGCTGCATCAATTGATTTTGAAGAGTGTGAAGAATTAGGTAAGAATTTCTTACAAGTTTGAAGTGAGTTATTACATGAGTGATATTAGAATCCATATTTCACCTTCATGAGCTAGTAATGGATAGTCTTGTTACCTATAAGGAAGTCTATGGAGTGCATGTTAGTTAAATTATTTCCTTTGAGTTCTGTTCTTTAACTTTTGCAAAGTTTGTAAAAGAGAGATTGAGGATTATAAAACAGAGTGTGTGTTTTGAAGTATTCTTAATTCTTTCTATACTCATTTGACATAGTAAACCATTTGTTTCTGGCACATATAGTGTAACAACTCTATTGATTACGAATCTCGGTCGATAATTTATGTTTGGTAATATATTATGCATATAATTTCACCAACAAGCGCAAAAAACACCCGCAAGTAGTCCAAGTAGTTCTACATCTCCAGATCCAACTTTAGCAATTTTGTTACCAAGAAAGACATGAATTTTGTGGGACATCTATAATGAAGATGAAGAAAATTCATTTTCATTTTTTGTTTTGTTTTCACAAATAGTTGATCCATTGACGTTTGAAGAAGTAGTCAAAGATGATGTATGGGCACAAGCCATGGATGAAGAAATCAGATGCATAGAGAACAATCAAACATTGAAATTGGTAGATGTACCTAAAGATAAGGATGTGATAAGTGTCAAGTGGATTTATAAAACCAAGCAAGATGCAGAAGGAAAAGTGCAGAAGCAAAAGGCAAGGTTAGTTGCAAGAGGCTTTACACAACAACCTAGAATTGATTTCAATGAAACATTTGGACCAATTGCATGCATGGACATAGTTAGAACTGTGTTATCCATTGCTAGGCGGTACAAGTGGCCAGTTTATCAGATGGATGTAAATTCATCATTTTTGAATTGACACATAGAAGAAGAAGTATATGTGGAACAACCATAAGGTTATGAGGTTTCAGGACAAGAAGACAAGGTGTACAAATTGAAGAAAACATTGTATGGAT
>JASDQU011178627.1:2803-26324 GCA_032191745.1 Picea mariana
TTTTCCTGTTCAATTCTCATCTCATATGCTGTGAAAATTCCATGCAGTTTGTCCATGCTTATTGAGTTTATATCCGACCTTTATTCTAGTGCTGATATCTTAGGGTTGAATCTCATAGGAAGAGATTTTACTACCTTTTGAACAATTACAGATTCTTCGATTTCTTCTCCCAATCCTATGATTGCATTCACTGTTTCATCAACTCGTAAGAAGTAGGCTGCGATATCTTCATCTTCCTTCATTTTTAGTTGTTCAAACTGACCTCTGTAAGTTTGAAGCTTTGTTGTTTTGACTTTTGAATCTCCTTCATAAATATTTTGAAGCTTGTCCCAAATATCTTTAGTAGATTTACAATGTGCAAATTTGGTGAATAGCGTATCACTGAGACCATTCACAAGTGCATTTATGGCTTTGGAATTATTCTCACCGAGTTTCACTGCTTTGTCATTTGTTGGTGGAACTGCTGGTGCTATGTATCCATCTACAATTGATTGCCAAACTTGAAATCCTTGTGCCTGTATATATGCATTCATCCTTATGCTCCAAAAAGCATACCTCTATCCATCAAAGTGTGGTATTCCATTTTTATATGAGTTGGTACTCTCCATGATCTGCCTTTTAGTGGTTAAACTGATTTTTGAAGGAGCCTGCTCTGATACCAATTGTTGGATTATTGAGAGGGGGGGTGAATCAGTAATAATGTAATTATAATCCTTTTTCTTCAAATGTTATATCAATGTAGAATTATTATCCAATAATGAGCAGTAATAAATAAACAATCACACACACATACACAGTACACCAGTTTTTTACGTGGAAACCCAAATCGGGAGAAAACCATGGAATGCTTTTTCTTATATGTCTTGAAGAATTACATTCATTGGAAGCACCACCTTCCTTTGTTTTCCAGCTGCAACTGGAAGGAGGCTCCAACCCCCTAGTTTCTTAGGCTACAACCTGAGGGAAGCTCCAAATCCCCAAATCTCTAGCTAAAACTAGAAGGAGGCTACAACCCCCAATGTTCTCCGGCTACATTTGGAAGGTGGCTACAACCACTTGTCCTTGCCCAATCCTACCACCCTGAAGTAGAAGTAGAATGATGGAACCATTGTCACATTATCACCGTGAGATATACCGCTGTAAACCTGTGCCAATAAATCTGAACCATGCATCAACCTGTACCATAAACAAGTGCATCAACCATGCACCAACCTATAATCAACCTGTACCATAAAAAAGTGCATCAACCATGCACCAACTTGTAATCAACCTGTACCATAAACAAGTGCATCAACCATGCACCAACCTATAATCAACATGTACCATAAACAAGTGCATCCAACCATGTACCAAGTATGTTTCAATCATGTTTCAACTACTCATCAACTCTTAATCATCAATATGTACCAGTATCATCAAATATACACTTCATGTATGTGTGAACTCATCAACTACTTGTCTCAACCATGTACTCAACATGTGCCACAACCAAAATCCCTCATAAATTTTATCATAAAATATGTTTTGTAGCTCTATAATAGACCTGGTGTATATTATCACATTCCTACAAACCTTCCTTAACTTTAAGAACAAGAGACTAGCATTTTCATCAAACTTTTATTTAGTCTCACATGCCTAGTTTTGGATTAGTCAACAACCCTAACTTGAAGTAATCATAACTTTGAACATGCAATGTATAAATATATGAAACTGATATACAATGTTATTAAGTGTGTTTTTTACAATTCCTCCAAGTGGCACTTCTTGGAACCTCTCAGAAAAGGATTTATAGAAAAAATGGCACACCTTGTTGAATTCTAGCTTATTCTAGAGAGTGACCTTGTAGAGCATGCCCCACACAAAATATGTGACGAAATAATCTGAAAATGTTAAAAAACATACTATAAACTATATATTAACTAAAACATTTTGTCTCACTAAATTTGTATCTGTTATGAATAAGTTATGACGTTTTTACCCGAAACACCCGATTTTGACTAGTTTCAGGACTGACCACAAACCCTATTTTCCACAGAGTGTAACTCCAAAAATAAAATGACCCACAAGCTGAATTTTTAACCACAGATACTTGGATATGTTTTCTCACTAGAATATCAATTTTAGAATCTGAATAATTATAGAAACAAAGTTATAGCGAAAATGGTGAGATGACCTGAAAATAACATACCTTAGAAAGCACCAACAAAAGAATTTATCCTTCCTTGCATTTCCGCCTTCTTTTCTTCATTTTCCTTAGAATTTCGGCTTATATATCATTTGTATACCTCAGACACCTATAGATATTCAATATTCTCAAGTGTATTTCAAATGAGAGAGCCTTGCCTCTTATTTATACTCTCCAAGTAGCTTCCTTAAAAACATCTTCTAGGTCACTTGGCCCCACTTTCCTTATTTTAGGGTTGGGTCCACTTCTAATTTCTCCATTAAAATTATTATTGAAATAATTTATTTTGTATTCACTTTGAATTATAATACACTCATCACTTCACTTTATTATTTACCTTTTAAAATCTCTTAAACCACTTTGATTACTTTGACCTTTTGGGGCTTCTAGATGACATATGAGGGTCCTCCAACTTCGTAAAGTCATTACTCTCAAACCGTGAGGAGTTATGTGACGTTCTACATACCACCAGAAATGATATGACATGCACTATTCATATAGAATAGTATTATCTGAAAATATATCATAAATCATACTATTACCCATCAAACAAACTTGGGTCCATTACCCAAACGTGGGGTCTCCAACTTCTCATGGCCATAACTCTCTAACCGTGAGGAATTATGTGACGTTCCACATACCACCAGAAATGAAATGACAAGAAATATCTATCTAGGATATTTTCCCTGACAAATTCACTTTCCTTCATCTCATTATTCCACAATTAAGCATGGGTTCTCTTACTCCACAAAGCATCTTCCCGTGAGGTCTTTCACCATAAGGGGACCACTTTGGAGTTCATCCATATTTACTTCTTATCAACCATGAAAAAAAATAATGAGTCATATTTACATCAAACACTGTTGGGTCCATTACCCAAACCTTTGTCCTACGGGTCTTTCTTCAAGGGTTGACATCAGTGACAACCAACCTTAATCAACAATTCCAACCTTTTTCAACTTTTCCAATTCAATTTTCACCAGAGGTTTTAATTTAGGATTTACCACTCTCAATTTTTTTTTGATGGGATTAATTCCTTCTTTTAGTGGTATGATGTGTTGAAATATGGAATTATCATACTCGTTCAAATCCTCATAAGTCCACACAAAAACATCATAAAATTATTTGAAAAAAGAAGTATATTGATCAACTTCTATCTTAGTACAACTGGTACTGAGGTTTACATACTTTGGGAAGTCTTGAGTGGCAATATTTATTTTCTGAGTTTCTTGCACCTTTATGATTGATATTGGTTGTGGAGCCTGATTCATAGGTCTTTGTTTTCAGCTGTTTTTATACCCCATGAAGACTATACACCCTGGAATATTGTACACTCCTCCACACAGGGGGGTTGTAGGGGAGGCTTGCCCCCCCTACAGGATCTTGGGGGAAGCGGGTCTCCAAAGGAAAAATTTCCTTGTAAATGTATATTGTAATTTCATAGTAAATTTGGACCATTCATTATAAGGTCGCAGATCTGATGGTAGAATTTATGTTAGGGTTTTTTTCCCTAGAAGGAAACCCTCTTTTATGAGGGAAATGTATTGAAACTATGCATCATTGCGAATATTGTATTCTGAGAGAGGAGAATGTGAGAGAAAGGAGAGGAAGTTACAATGGGTGTGTTGTAGGTTGTATCCCTTCATTTTCTGGATAATAAAAAGGAAGGACCTAGAAATTTCTCTTGCGGTTGTAGCCCATACTGGGTGAACCATGTATATTTGTGTCTCTATTGTATTATGTATCTTCTGTGTTTTATTTCCACATTTGTCTTATTTTATTTCTCCGCGATCCTGTTTTTATAACAATTGGTATTAGAGTGAAAGGTAACTCACAGGAAAAGAGGTTTCCTAGTTTGAGTGGGAGCAATGGTGGAAGATGGAAAGTTTAGGGTCGAGAAATTTAACGGCCAAAACTACTAGTTATGGAAGATGCAGATGGACGATATGAGGGTGGGGGCGGGGGGTAATATTAGAGAAATGTATTAGGGTGGGGGTGGGGAGTAATATTAGAGAAATGTATTAATACATTTCTCTAATATTACCCCCCACCCCAACCCTCATAGGGTGGGGGTGGGGAGTAATATTAGAGAAATGTATTAATACATTTCTCTAATATTACCCCCCACCCCAACCCTCATATGATTTATATTAGAAGAATCCATTCTTACCATTGGGTGGAATAGCAAAGAACCCAATGACCATGAAGGATGAATAATGGGAGGTTCTTGAAAAAAATGCACTAGGAATGATACGGTTGAGCCTTGCGGCATTGGTGGCTTTAAATATTTCAAAAGAAAAGACAACAAAGGATATGATGGATGCATTGGCTAAACTGTATGAAAAAACCTCGACATCCAATAAGGTATTTCTAATGAATATATTATTTAATATGAAGATGTCAGAAGGTGGGTCTGTTGCAGATCATTTAACTACGGTTACTAATGAGTGAATTTATGCAAAAGTGGACTTTGATGATGAGGTTAGGGCTCTTATAATATTGTGCTCATTGCCAGAATGTTGGAATGTCTTGGTCATGGCTGTAAGTAATTCCATCTCTGGTTCACACACTTTAAAATTTGATGATGTTGTTGGTGTTATCCTTAGCGAGGAAATGCGATGGAAAAGCATAGGCGAGACATAAAGTAATGCATTAAACATGGAGAATAGGGGAAGACATAAGGATAGAGGAAAGGGCTCGGGGAACCGCAAGAATCATAGGAAGGGCAGATCCAAATCCAACATGGGAAAGAGAGAGTGTTGGAATTGTGGGAAGAAATGACATCTAAAGAAAGACTTCAAAGCTCCAAAGAAACAAAGAGATGGACAACAGAAAAAAAATCAGGAAGAAAATGTAACAGGTGACGTGCTACAAGATGCTTTGATTCTTTCTCTAGATAATATTTATGAGTCTTGGGTAGTAGATTTAGGGGCTTCATTTCATGCCACACCCCATAGGAAACATTTTCTATATTACGTTCAAGGTGATTTTGGATAGGTTCATTTGGGTGATGATGCACCATGCAAAATTTTTGGAATGGGAAAGGTAAAAATAAAGCAAAGGAATGGAAACCAGTGGTTGTTGAAAGAGGTAAGACATGTTCCAAATCTAAGGAAAAATCCAATTTCAACAGGGCAGTTGGAAAGTGAAGGCTGTATATCCATATTTATAGATAAGGTGTGGAAGGTCACCAAAGGATCACTGGTGATAGAAAAAGGAGAGAAGGTAGGTACATTGTATTTATGTACTGGGGATATTGAATCTTCTATCTCTTTAGCTTCTACAGGAGTGAATACAACACTGTGGAATCATAGGCTTAGACACATGAGTGAGAAGGGGATGTAGATACTTCAAAAAATAAATTTGTTGCTAGATCTTAAACAAATTGATTTGGATTTCTGTGAGCATTGTGTTTATGGAAAACAGAAGAGAGTCATATTTCTCAGAGTTGGAAAAGAAAATAAGAATGAAAGGTTAGAGTTTGTGCATATAGATGTATGGGGACCAACTCAGGTATCATCTCTTGGTGGTTCTCGTTATTATGTTTCTTTTATTGATGATGCAACTAGAAAAACTTGGGTTTATTACATTCGAGAAAAATATGATGTTTTTGATACTTTTAAGAAATGGAAAGCTTTGGTTGAGAATGAGACAGGAAAAAGGTTGAAGTGTCTCAGATCATAAAATGGGGGTTAATATTGCAGCAAGGAGTTTCATTATTACTGTTCATACGATGGGATTTGTAGAGATAAAATAGTTCCATGAATACCACAAGAAAATGGTGTGTCAGAAAGGATGAATGGGACAATCATGGAGCGTGCAAGGAGTATGAGATTGCATGCTGGTTTTCCCTTACAGTTCTGGGAAGATGTTGTAGATATCATTGTTTAATTAATAAACACAGGACCTTCAATCTCTTTGGATGGTGGAATTCCAGAGGAGGCATTGATCCAAAATGGATCCAGGAACCAAAATGGGTCCAGGAAGGCCTAAAAATCAAAGTTCTTGAAATCAGAAAAAACCAATGCCATTGTGTCTGTCTCATCGCACTGATTCTAGCCATATAATTTTTTCCTCAAACAGACATCGTATGCGAAAGTTATCGTGTTCTGACCGAAATCCCAAACATGGAAAAAACATCAACTTGGTCAAAGTCAACACTGACATCAGCAGGATGTCATGATGATGTCATAATGATGACATGGAATCACTAGGAGGTGACATGTGTCACTTGTTTTTGTCACTTTCAAGATGAGCTGGCACTGTACGGATTTGACACGTGTCACTGTTCGGGTGACACATGGTAGTACGTACAGTGACATGGCCCAATGACATGTGTACACGTGGATATACAGAAGATAGTTGGGTGTACGATAGGCTGACGTGGAAGTTGATTAGACTGTATGAGGGATGATGTGGTATTATGGATTGACACATGGCCATATGGTTGGATGACATGGCATTGACACATGGCAGATGGCTGGGTTGTATGGTGGATGATGTGGCATGTTGACTGGGTAGCTGACTGGGCTATTGCGTCAGCAGTACGGGCCAATTCCTAGGTGACACATGGCCCAATCATAGGGAACCACATGGCACCCCAAATTCTCCTAAGGTTGGCTGGGTAAAAGGTTTGTTTTGCCTCTGGGGGAATCGACCCCGCAACCTCCGAACAGGGCAACGACCTAACAACCATGGTGCTAACCAACCAGGCTATACAGTTTTTCTAAACCCATTTGGGATATTTCCTTTTTGATGTGGAGTGGCGCGTGTGGTATGGGATAAGCCTTGGTCAGCGGGGGGCTAGCCCAAGACCAGAGGCTCAAGAACAGGGGCCAAGATAGTAGAGGGGTGCGTGGAGACTAAGGTGGCAGCCATATGGCCAAGCCACATGACCAGGGGCTAGAGGTTAAGGGGTCATCGCATAGCGCTTGGTCACATGATAACACCATATGACTAGGGGCCCGGATCACAAGGAGAATACACCTAGATTTACCTAATTTTTGGTTTTAAAAACTTTATAATATAATTTTATTTGTTTTTAGGCTCGTTTTGGGGAGATTTTGGCCATTATTGGAGGATCTGGAGCCCTTTTTGAGGCCAGACCTTGGGGGTAAGTTGGGAGGTTGTTTCCAAATTCAAGCCTATATAAACCATAGGTTCTTGGAAACCTGGGAGAGGTTAAGAGAAGGAGAAATGCTGAGGAATTTGATAGTCAAAGCCATTTTTATGCAGGGAAGCCATTGAGGAAAGAAACTTTGAGGGCCATTTCTGGGAGCTTCGTTCATCTGTTTTCAGTGCCATCAATTGTGTTGGGTTCTTGAGATCTAGCATAACATATCCATATCAGTTTGTAATCCATTTGAAATTTTTATAATGTGCTTTTGAATCTTTGAGGAGAAATAAGAAAGCCTCACCCACTAAGACAAAGGCCCGAAGACGTAGGTGATATTGCCAAACTCCATTAACAAATTTTGTTGTTATGGTTTGCTAATTCTTTGTGATTATTTCCATATCTGTATATCTTATTATTGCTGCCATGTTACATCATTAATTATTCCTCTTTCTTCAATTCATAAATGGTTAATGAACTCATACTTTAAAAACTTAACCATAGTCTTTGAAATATCTTTTCGGATCAAGTGGTATCAGAGCTAGTTGACGGTTGGTTTTTGAGTTTGCATGATTACCAGGGAAAAGATGAGTCGTGGTGAAGGTGAGATTGTTGAAGAGAATAATGAGATTGGATTGAGAAAGAGAAATTCTCAAAGTGAGAAGATGGCATCAGAAGAGGGACTTTCTCATGATGAGATAGAGTTTTGAAAGACTTTCTTTTCCATGTCGGAGATGGTAAAGGTTTTATATGATGATTACTTGGAGTGGAAGAGACTGATTCTAGGTGAATCTTCAAAATCCAAAAGTGAAGAAGGAGAGGATCCTCCTACACCTCCTTCTTCTCCATCAACTTCTTCTTCTTGAAGTACAAGCTCCAAATCCACCACAAGAAAACATTCCCATAAACATAAACATGATATTCCTTTACTTAAGCTTGATGTGAAATTTGAATTACCCATGTATGATGGTGAAGTCAATGCAGAGAGGTTTGATAACTGGGTTAGAAAGATGGAAGTGTATTGTAGTGTGCAACAAGTCAAGGATGAGGCAACTCAATTGACATCGCTTCGACTTGCAGGCACAACACTCATATGGTGGAAAAGCAAGTTGAAAAATGGCACGCAACAAGTGGGTAATGTATTTCCATCATGGAAAGTTTTTGTTTCTGCACTTAGAAAACAATTTTGTGCTTTGGGTTCTAAAGAGAAGGCTCTAATTGAATGGAAAGGTATTAAACTAAGAAAGGGGAAAATAGTGCAAGAATATACAGATGAATTTCGTAAGATGGTATTAATGTTAGACATTCCATTACATACCCAAGAAACTCTTATGAAGTATATAGGAGGTTTACCTGCACATATTCATAACACTGCATTTATGCTTGTACCTACTAATCTTGATGAGGTTTTTGTTCAAGCGACATACATTGAGACAGGGAAAACAAGAGTTCATGTATCAGGGGAATCGCCTTCAAGAAAAGAGGACAAAAGGAAGTGGAATGACAAGAAGGAAAATCCAGTGGCAAGAAAGGAAGAGAAGCTCTCTTGCAAGCATTGCAAGAAAGAAGGGCATGATGAGGACCATTGTTGGAAATTGCATCCCGAGAAGAGACCAAAATGGTTCAAAGAGAGAAAAGGGAGGCAAACATCTGTAACAAAAACATAGCCAACAGACTTGGGATCAAATTCGTGTGATGAATCTAAAATCACAATAGTTGATTTAACAGGTAAAATTGGTGATGGATATGATTCTAGAAGTAAATTGTTTCACATAAGGGTCATAATGAGGTATACTAAGGTCGACACATTGATAAATAGTGGATCTCAATATAACTTGATTTCAGAGGAAGTAGTTAAAAAATTGGGATTAAACACTCAAATGCATCATAAACCTTACTCACTTAAATGGATAAGCAACAATCATAAATTGCACATAACAAAGCAATGCACTTTAAAGTTCGCAATTTCATCAAAATTTGTGGATGAGGTAACTTGTGATGTGGTGCCACTCAATGAATGTGGAATGATCTTAGGCAGTCCTTATTTGTATGATCGCAAAGAAATCTTCTTGTTACACATTATTTTCATCATCCCTATGACCGTTAATGATGTAAACCTATTTGTTACCTTTAGAGGGGTCAGTGGCCTGAGTTCCTGAAGAAAGAAGAGAGAAGAACTTTTCCTGAGAAAAGAAGTTGCATTCTCCTTTGTAAAAACCCTATAAGAAAGGAAGTTCATAGGTTGCTATATAGGCAGGGTGTGAGAATGCCTGATTCTTGTAGGTTTCACCATAGCTAGGTTGTGAGAGGTTCATGGGTTGCTCTATAGGCAGGGTGTGAGAATGCCTACACGTGGAAAAAATGAGTGTTTTCTCGAATCTTCTAGAAGGAGAAAATTCCATGGTGAGGTGGCATCCGAATGGTTTGGATCTTACTTGCTTTCATGATTTGGTGGAATCATCCTAACCTCCTCACCTTATCTTCTTCAGCTTATAAAAGGAGAGGAGCTCTCATGGAGAAAGCTAGCTTTGGAGCTTAGATTGGGCTAAGTTGGATTTGGCTTGGAATTATTAGCTTGGTTAGAGTGGTTTTGAGTTTTGCCTTTGTCAAGATAGATTGTGAATACTATCAGATCTGTGCTCTCAGAATTCTTGGACTAGAAGTGTGTGGGGAATGAAGGACAGTTGGAAGGGATCTTATGAAATCAAGGCCATGGTTGTAATCTCTCTTTCACATTTAATATGATACAGTAATATGATTCTTTCCTATAAAGCTTGTTGTGTTTTATTGTATGATTCCTTGATCACATACATAGGTTTATATTGAGTTTATGCTATTACTATCACTTTGGTTGGTTGCGTTATTTTGCAGGATCATCATTGTATGAGTGTTAGAACGAAGATAGGTTGGCGATGGCGAGAGGAAGTGACATTTAAATGGTATGTCACTCATCCCTCTTTAGTTAGTAAATTCAATATCTAAAACTTAAGGAAAGCGTCATGTTCTGGTGTGTTTTGTTCTAGATCTAGGTGGATCTAGGGAGATCAGTTAGTGTCCACACCTATCGATTAGTCTGATAACAAAATTGGTGACTCCGCTGGGGAACATATTGTTTCCTAGTTATTCTAGTTTCCCTTCCTTTGATTGCTTGTTTTCTGGTTTCTGAGTCTATGGGACACCCATCCAAATTCTCTGGATCTAGAAATTCACTTAGATTTCCTGTCCTTTTTAAAAAATTTCTTTGATTACAGACATTCTCGCATTGTACCTCTCTATGGCCTGCGAGAATCATTTATGTTCGCACCCTACTATTCAGTTCAGTGCGAAATTCTCGCACCCTACTAGTGTCTAGCCTGCGAGAATACCTAATTCTTGCACCCTACCAGTGTCTAGCCTGTGAGAATACCTAATTCTCGCACTGTACTCTATTGCTAGGCTATGAACTTGTTTGTAAACTTTTTTGGATTGGGTCTTGTCATCTTTTGATGACCTAGTTTTGCTTTGATCAGCTGGATTGAGCTTTTGGAGCCTATATTGATCTGCTTACAGTCTTCTTGACATTCTTTGTGTTACTTTTAGCCACATTGGCTTTGTTTGGTTTTGAAGGATTAGTCTCTTGCTTTGATTATCTTTCAACTACAAAGTGTGTGTTTTCTTTAGAATTGTTTAGGGAAAGATAAGATTTCTTCTGAATAGTTCATTTTAAAAGAAAACTTTTAGTTTGGGTTTCTTTGTTTTAACAAAGTTCATTATTGCTTTTAGTGAAATTTTTGAAACAAAAGATTTAATTTCTTGCTTTATATTAGATTGGGGACATCCTTGCATTTGAAGTAGTGAAATTGCATGATTCTTGGCATTTTTTGGTCTTAAATTCTGAAAAATGTTCCCCCTCAGGGCCATGAATTGTGTATTGGTGTATAGTACCTTTGTCTCATTCCTTGAAGATATTGATATTGATGAGTTTTAAAATTTTGGGACATCGTGCATATGGTAATGATAAATGTTTTCTCCTTCTCGTAGAATAGCTTTCATCAAAATGAAAAGATTGCATCTTCATCTCTTTGCATGATTTCCGAGTCGGTCAAAACACCATATTGTCCACGCCATTTTTCTCTTGAGTAACAACAACTGTAAAATAAAGCGCTTATAAAAATTGGTTAGACATTTTTGTATTTTCTGGTAGCAAACCTACATTAGATTAGTCGTAGGGCTTTGGAATAGGTGTAAAAGATAACTTTCCAAAGCTGCAAACAAACATAGTATCTTGTGATTTAGGGAGCGGTTAAATCCACTTATTACATTTTTTCCTGGGAAGCCCTTCTAACACAAGGGTCAATCACGAGGTTGCATTGAGATTGGCAGATTTATTAACCCTGCTTTGTCGGTCTTGGTGTAGATATTGTGCATATTTTGGGGGTCGCTTGAGAGGTATACCCACAATGATGAGTGGAAGCCTTTCAAGTTGATTTTGAGCTAGATACCCTGCCCTTGCATGTGGATCGGATTGTCGACTATTTCCCCAAGAATCACTATAGTGATTGGTAACCTTAGTGGCCTATCTCTTTAGGTTCTTTACACAAGGTGACTGTGGAGGGGCAAGTCTTCACGGTACCTGGAATCAACGTTGGACAAACTCACTCGGGATCCTTGGAGGGTATACCCACGATTATGCGTGGGAGCTTGTACCAGGGTGTATGTCCGTTAAGCAGGTCGTCAACGTAACTTTTCCACCCGCTCTATCTTAGCCCCTTCTTACATTGTTCTCATGATGTTTGATTTCATCACCAACTAGTGCGTTCATTGTGATAAGGTTTTGTTTGCTTGCTTGCTTACTAGATTTTTAGCGTGTGTTGTTTGTTTTCCCTAGTGGACTCTAGATTGGATATTTATTTAATGGCGTCAGTTCCTGAAATGACCAATGAAGGAACCGCTACTCTAGGGGAACCTTTTTCTTTTCCTTCTTATGAAAACATTGGTCCTCCTCACATCGCTACTTTGAGCCTTCCAGGTCTCACAATTGGATTACCGGTATGATTGTTTTCCACTCAGGTAATCCCAAATGCAGTAAGTGCTTCGGTCATAAGCACTTCCCCCCAAGAGCGTCAACCTCATGTTGATCCTTCACCTTCTTCACCAGTAAGGTATTCTTCGCCTTCTTTGCTTGCAAGGTCACCTTCTATTTCATCTTCTTCGTCAAGTGACAGTTATGAAGCTAGTAACCCAGTGAATAAGAAGAAGAAGAAAAGGAAGAATAAGAAGAAGAAAAATGAGAAAGGATCAAAACCTCCAACCACTGCTAAACATGTTGGAAAAAAACCAATTACTGTTAATTGTGCTGGGAATGTTGATGATGTCAAGATCACCCAAACAACTCGTAAGCCCAAGTACCCTTGCAGGATTTGTAAGGGTAGCCATCTTCTTAAGGATTGCCCTAGTCTATCCAAGGTTATAGAAGTATGGTCTACACATCCTTGCCAACCCATGTCATTAGCCTCTGAACAATGTGTTGATGACTTCCCATCGACTAGTCACAATATAGTTGGGAAGAAGAAAAGTAGAGCCAAGTTCCCATGTATGTTATGCAAAGGGATTCATCTAACTCACCTTTTCCCTCATATGGAAGAAGCCTCGAGATTCTTGGAAGACATGACTGTTTCACAACCCCAACTTCCAACTACTTATCACAAGCTTTCTCTCAAACTACCTATAGTTGATGGAATGATCAATCTGGTTCCTCCGTCGGTTCGTCCGGTTGATCAAGTGGTTAATATGGTCATGTCCTTAATTGAACCAATTGACGGAGTGGTCGATCCGATCCCATCTTCAGTCGATCCCACTCTCACTTTAGAGAGTGTTACTAAAGTGGTCGATCCGATCCTATCCTCGGTCGATCCCACTCTCCCGTTAGAGAGTGAAACCTGATCGGTTGATCCTTTTCCACCCATCGACCCCATTCTCCCCTTGGAGAATGAAACCCACATGGTCGATCTGATCTCATCATCGGTTGATCCTACTCTCTCGCTAGAGAGTAAACCCGATACTGCCCACATTTTTCTAATTGATATAGAATCTCCCATGTCGAGGGGTATTCCTCCTTCTCCTGTAGGACCCCCTCCAAGTAATGAAGCCATCCATTTTGATTGGGGTGTGCTAACTGGACCTCGTCTCCCCTCTTACATTCCTTTCCAAATTACATTACAGGTTTGTGGTCAGGACGTTCCCCAAACATTGATAGATGAAGGTTTGTCTGTTATTATTTTGTCCCCTATTGCTTGGCAAGCTTTGGGTTATCCTCCACTTGCACCGGTTACACAGAATCTGTTAGCTTTTAACAGAAGAACCAGTCAACCTTTAGGGACCCTTCCTTAGTTTCCTGTAACTTTGGTAGGGAAAACTATCTTTATTGATGTCATGGTAGTCCAAGACTATTACCAGACTAATTGGTAGGTGCGAACACTAACAGATCTCCCTAGATCCATCTGGATCTAGAACAAAACATGACATGGCATGACTCTTTCCCTAAGTTATGACCATTGAATTAGCTAGTAAGGAGGAACAAGTAACATACCTTCGTATCACTTCCTTTGGTCTCTGTTGCTCCCACCTTGATCCAGTTCTCTTGTGAGGTCAAGACCAAGACAACACAAGCCAACCAAAGTGAAGATAGAAAAATGTATTCAATCGTCAACTTATGTGTATGATCAAGGAATTACACAATAAAGTAAGAATGAATTTATGGGAAAAGGACATGCCACTGTATCATATTAATTGAAAGTAGAAGATACAACCTGATTGCCTTGATGTCGCAAGCTTCCTTTCGGTGACTCTTGGTTCCAACACACACACTTGATCTGTCCTTGCATGAAGAAGATCCAATTCCTCTTGATAGACCTACTAGAGTATCCAAGCTTCTATTCAAGCCGGGTTCTTCACACAATTCCTTCACCAATTCTTCAATTAATCTTTCTTAACCTTTTCCATGAGAATCCTTTCAATATATAGGAGAGGGTGAGATGTTTACATGGATGAGAATGATCCCACCAAATCAGGGAAGCCAGTAAAATGATAACCATACCAATGCCAACCCATTTTCTAGAAGATTCCCTTCTAGAACCCTTGAGACTTCTTCTCTTTTCCAAGCTTGAAAACAAGTTTGCACCCTATGTATAGAGCACAGTGCGAGAAGTTCGCACCCTAGATGAAGGTGGCCTGTGAGAATGGTTCATTCTCGCACCCTAGGCTATAAGCAGCCTGCGAACTCACTTTGAAAATATGCTTTCTGGAAGGAGATAAATGCCACTTTTTTCAGGAGAGAGTTCTTTTTGGGAGCCTGAGTACACCATTGT
Organism: Picea mariana; assembly: GCA_032191745.1. Classification (NCBI taxonomy): domain Eukaryota; kingdom Viridiplantae; phylum Streptophyta; class Pinopsida; order Pinales; family Pinaceae; genus Picea; species Picea mariana. Next base: position 17,448 of record JASDQU011178627.1, read on the forward strand.
TAATACACCATTAAGATGACCAAAATCATGTGTAACAGAATTCCCCCCAAAGTATAAGGTCGAAATCAGTGATAGCCGAAATACTTTGTAAACTGTGTGTGTGTGTCAGAAACCAGGAGCGCACCTAATTGGAAATCTGCAAACAATCAAGCATCTATAGAATATCATACTAGTTCTGAGGTAGGCATTCCCATACTCAGATCACAAAAAGATGACATCATAATCATAGGTCATGGCCACCAATCATACACTGTGGATCCATGCAAGAAAATTCAAATTAATACGACATAGCCATGAGACATACAAAGTGGATCTATGTATCAAAAAATTATACATATTCCATTGCAGCCTGGATCAAAGAGATGGGACCCGGGGTCTTCAATTCTGTCACCTGAAAGTATGAATCTAACCATGTGATTACAGGTGTTGAAGTCAAACATGGTAGAAACCACTTGATTACCAGTCATTGATGAAACCGTTAACAAGTGCGAGGGAAATCACCATTAATGTCAATGACTCCCAAGGTACTCTAGTACAATACACCGAATGTGAATAAATGAGTTGAGTTTGAACATTCGACAGAATCTCCCGATTGGGGGTCAATGATGAAAACCCACTGTCGAAAGCGAGGAAACCTGCCATTGAGGCATGCAAGTTCCAAGGTACCAAATAATTTCTAAGTCTTGTTTCTGGATAATGAGCTGTAGTCGACGGAACAAAATTCGTCACAGGAGGGCATTAATGTATCCCCCATCAATGGCGTGAAACGAGTAATAGATTTTGAAGGCAGAATAGAGTATGATGTAAGTTGAAATAGACACAAAGAAGGCCGACACAGAGAGAATGGACAACTGCAGATGGGTGACTCAATTTCGGATGAACTTCTCTTGAACATATGAATGACACGACCAATGATTTGGCAGCATTGACTCAGAGACGACTCAGGATATGAACTTGTAGCAAATCGAATGAGAGACAAATGGATTTCCCAAACCAGCTTCAGATAATGAATAAGGGGGTTTCATGTTCAAGAGCGACACTTACTACCAATAATATGAATACGAAAACATATCCCTTTCCCAAATTTTCCCTCACCATTTCTGGTGAGTACCTCTTTATTTTTACACAAGCTTGAGGAGGATAACATATGCTTGTTGATTTAAGATCATCCTTCGGATGAGTCTTTCGGAGTATGTTTAACGAACCCTAGGAAGGAGTGGTTCGGTCCCATCACGGGTCTTTTGATGTTTGTTTAACGAGTCCAAAGATAGAAAACTCAAAGGTTTTTCATGATTATAGAGTTTGGAAAAACACTTAAAAGAGAACTCTCTCAGTTCTTTTTTCATAAAATAGTCTGAAGAGACTGAAAAAGAGATAAATTATCACCCAACAAATGCTTTCTTCAAATACTTTAATGAGCATGAAAATAGCAAGATCACTCGGTAATCTTTTCATGTTTAGAGATTCTGAAAAGAGCTTAAAGAGGACTCCAGGGGGTTCCTTTTTTGTATAACCTTGTTGAGCCCGAAAAAATGATAAAAGTGCACTCGATTACGTTCTCATGTATTTTCAAGCATGAAAACGGACAAAAACCAAGCTCGAGGCTTTGTACAAAAACCATAAAAAACAACTTAAACATGTGATGAAAAAGAGAAAAAATATATGTATCCCTCCATATGGATGTCAAAGTCATCATGTTTGCAAAAAGTTACACTCATAAGGGTGTTAGGCATTAGGTTAAATAAATAAAACAATTATAAAAACCAATAAAAATGGCAAAAAGTAAATATAAGTGGGTAAAAGTTCTTTTTACCATAGTCATTGTAACTTTACCAAGTTTTTAGCCCAAAACCCCTCTTTTTCCCTTGAATTTCGGTGCTCGATTGCAGAAGATACGAGCAACCATTTGGAAAACCATCTCTGGTAGTGAGGTAAGCTCCTTGTCTTCTATCTTTTCATGGTTCAATTTTTCATTTTCATTGGTAAATTTCAAGTTTTTGAGCTTGTTTTAGGGCTCAAATTTGCGCTCAGGCATTCTCGCAGGCTAGCCACACGGGACCTGCGAGAATGCATGATTCTCGCAGGTGGCCCCAAAGGCACCTGCGAGAACCTCACACTATGCCAAAGGGGCACTTGCGAGAACCACAAAGTGAAAATTTTGTTTAATGTTTGCCCAATGAAAAATATCCCAAGTCTTGAAGAGAGTTGCTGACCTTCTTCTTATGTGTCTTATGCAGGCATTTGGCTATCACCATGGTTCTGGAATGGCGTGAAAGAGAGAATGAAGTAGATGATGCTATTTTCAAGAATAACACAGGAACCTTTGCCACTTTGTGAGACTGTGGTCTCCTGAACTTCTTCTGGATCCTGGGTATGAGGGCCTAAGTCAGGCTGTTGGAGTACCTCGTTCATATGTGGGACGAGGACCAACAAGTATTCCATATAGGGGTCCAAACATTGTCCTTGGATATCAAGGATGTTTATTTCCTAACAGGAATATCATGGTATGGGTACCACGCTAGCTTGACTATTAGCCGAGGTGGTGGGCTGCCTATGAGTGAATATTGTCGTTTATACTGTGTTCCAGAGGCAGAAAGGAGCAAAGGAAAAGTGGCCATTTGGGGGGTGCAGGATTTGACCCTTCGCACTATTTTGTTCATCATTGCTCGTATGGCTGGGAGCGTTTCTCCACACATGGCTCTCCATAGCTACTTTTAGTATGCCATAGAGTGTACTAAGCCTTGGGTCTTTAACTGGGAAGACAGAGTCCTTCGTAACGTGAAGAGGCAGTTGACTAAATGCAGGAGAGGTGAGCTGAAGAAATTCGGGTACGGGTCATTGTTGGTGTCCTTCTTTCTTGAGAGGGTTCCCTTGCTAAGGTTGTAGGTTGAGTGGGGTTTACTGGCTCCAGAGGATTCGAGAATGTTGAGGTGGTGTAACCTCATGGCCCAGCATGTAGCTGGACCAATCATTAAATACAATGATTCCTTCTTTGACTAGTTGCAACCACAGATGCTGATGGTCGATGATTATGCCCATGCCAGGATGGACTTCCGAGGGGATCTAGACTTGGCCCTACCCGAGGGAACTTAGTGGGGGGATCTCGGTAAGAAGTACACATTTTTTACTTTTTAAATATTTTTGTGAATTTTATCATATGCAAATGTTTTTATGTTCGTCCAAGGTATAATTACAAAAATTCTTTTTTGATGACACAGACATGGGGCCTTATCGACCTCCAGGTACTTCTCCTATTCAATGACGAGGAGAGGTAGCTCTAGTGCCACGATGGGATGCTAAAGATTATGAGGTAGTGGAACAAAACTTGGAGGGTTTGACTGCAGACATTCTAAACATGCCCCTTAGAGAGGTTCTGTAATGTTATCAGTGTCATACGGTGGGGGTGTTAGAGTCTATTGGCTAACTGCATTGTAAGGTTTCCTGGGTAGTCGTGTGTTACTGTGAACGTCATCCATGACATCACTTTGTAGAAGATATGAGCTTCAGATTTTGAAATTTTGGTCCTCAGACAGAACTTTTTGTAAAAAACTTTTTGATTGTTATATATACATACGACTTCTACCGTCTTATCTTGTCTCATGTGATACTTGTGATGTGATTGATTTATAAATGACCCAAATGTCTGTCTAATACATAATTAGCTAATGCATCAGTTAATGTATTTAGACATCCAGGAATATGCTGATACTCAATATAATCAAAATAACGTTCCAAGAGGCGAATTCGCAAATACACCCATAACAAAGTGGGACTTCGAATAACATAGACATTACTTAACTGTAGTACTATGAGATGTGAATCGAGTCGCACAACCAAGCAACGGATACCGAGCGAGATAGCATCAATCAACAATTTGATCATGACACTATACTCTGCAACATTGTTGGTCGCACGGCTGAGGCACACACCTCATAGAGTGATAAGTTTGTTTGTAGGGCCGTAAATTTTCCATGCAGCAGAAGCAAGGTTTTGAGTACTACAGCTAGTGCCATCAACGAAGCCAATGTGGGGTAGCGAAGACTCCGACATCTGGAAATCAAACACAATGTCACGTAAGGGCAGAGACAATATAATGAAAAAAACAAACTACAGTAACACACAAGAAGTATGATACAATAAAATACAAGTACTCATGCATAGGTGATCTTATGCATAGTACTTCTTTAGGTACAACCCATTTTTGGGTTCACTCAAAGGGATACCATCATAATCTACTAACTCGTAAGCTCCTTTCTCCAAAACTCATCTAACAATATAAGTACCTCGCCACATGGCTTCGAATTTTCCAGCCCCTAACATATCTCTATTTTGTTCGTAGAGGAGAACTAGATCTCCTTCAAAGAAAACGCAAGGCTTGACATGTTTGTCGTATTGGGCCTTGACATGTTTCTTCCAGGCTTCTATGACTAGGGTAGCATCGCATTGGGTTTCGTCTAATCTCATGAGATACAGTAGACATTCTTCCTCGGTAGAAGTCTTTGGTAGGAGTTCGACGGCTAGTTTTAAGAAGGGTATCTCACATTCAATCGGGAGGATGGCTTCCAGACCATAGACTAACTAGAAAGGTGTAAACCCAGTAGCAGACTTAACGGATGTCCTGTAAGCCCACAATGCTGAAAAAAACATTGTGTGCCAACTTGTTTTGTGAATCCCTATCATTCATCGAAGCATGGTTATGAGAACTTTATTAATTGCTTCAACTTGGTCGTTGGCTTGTGGGTAATAGGGCATTCAGTTTTCATGGCAAAGACCCAACTTTTTAGTGAGTTCAGACATCATGAAGTTTCTAAAGTGGCTACCGTGATCGGTGACGATAGCCTGAGGAACACCAAAGTGAGCTATGATGTGATTGAAAATGAATAATGATGCGGTCTTTCCAGTATTGTCAAATGTCAGCATCGCCTCAGACCACTTCATAAAATAATCTACGGCTACAATAATATATCCATGCCCCTCGGCCGAGTGGGGGTGACATGTCATGAAATCGATGCCCCATTTTGCAAAGGGACTGACGGAGACCACAGGGTGAAGAGGAGTGGGATGTGACTGTATCTTATGATTATAGGTCTGACAGGTGTGGCATTTTTGGATGATGATTATGAAATCATTAAATAAAGAAGGCCAAAAATACCCTGCTCATAAGAGCTTCTGAGCAGTAGCATACACGGACATATGACCACCACAAGCTCTAGAATGACAGTCATTTAAGGCTTTCTCAGCTTTGTTGAATGTGAGGCAGCGTCAAAAAACTGAGTCAATCCCACGATGATAAAGAGTATCCCCGAGGATAATATATTGATGGGCTTGGTAGCGTATTTGACGTCGGTCAGTACTAGACAAAGTGGGCCAGAAATTCTGGGTTTGGAGATATATGATGATATCGCCATACCAAAGATCATCAGAACTAATTAGGAAAAGGGATTCATCAGGTAATGAATCGGCTGCTACATTTTCCATTTCAGAGTGGGGAAAGTCGCATATCAACTCGGAAAACACTAAGGACTTCTTGGACTTAGCTCGTTCGAATTCCAAGTCAAACTCCTGGAGCATCATGATACATTTGGAGTATTTTCCCCCTAGAAATTGACGTGTGAGAATGTGTTGCATAGGGTTGCAGTTAGAAATCACCATAGTCTTGCGCGAGAGGATATAGTGCCGAAAGTGTTGAACTTCTTGGATGGCAGCTAAGGCCAGTTTTTTGACATGTAAATGCTTGGTTTTGGTAGGCATTAGACTTCGAATCAAGTAATAGATAACATGTTCATCATGAGAATCATCCTCTTGGATGAGAACCATAGCGATGGTGTAATCCAAGGCTGCGAGGTAGAGGAAATAATCGCGACTGTAATTGGGGGGAAGAGAACTGGAGCACGTGTCAGGGATAGTTTCAAAGCTTCGAAGGCTTTGTTTGTGATGGTATCCCATACGAAATCAGACCCCTTTCTGAGTAGTACCGTAAATCCACGATTTATCTTGGTGTAGGTCGGGATGAAACAATGAAGAAAGTTTGCTTTCCCTTACAAACTTTGTAACTGGCGAAGTGTAGAAGGAGGAGGGAGGTTGAGAATCACCTCAACCTTTAAAGGATCTACCCTGATCCCTTGATGAAAAACAATAAAACCTAGAAGTCGGCCAGATTCTATGCAAAAAAAACATTTGTGAGGATTTAAGCGTATATGGTAAAACCGACAGCAGAGGAAAATGGCTCGAAGGTGGATTGGATGATCAACCCGGTGCATTGAATGAATGGGTAAGTCATCAAGATATGGTTGGACAATGTGCTTGATATCGTGGAAGGCATAAGACATAGCGCGTTGAAAAGTTGCACCGGCGTTCTTGAGACTGAAAGGAAGCTTCCGATAGGCGAAAGTGCCCCAAGGACAAATGAAAGCGGTTTTGCGTTGATCCTTGGGAAGAATATTGATTTGATTATACCCATAGAAACCATCCATCAGAGAGAATATTTCACTTCTGGCGCAATCGTCGACGATCTGATCGACGAAGGGGGTAGGAAAGTTGTCTTTGGGACAAGATTTGTTAATATCCCTATAATCAACGCATACGTGGATTGTGCCTTGTTTCTTGTCGATCGGGACAAGATTGGAAACCCAGTCAGTGAAGGCCACTGGGTAAATAAAGCCAGATTTGAGAAGTTTCTTGACTTCAAGCTTGATAGCAGCCGCTTTACGTGGGTGAACTGGACAGAGGTGTTGCTAGACGGGTTTAGTGTCTGGGTATGTCTTGATCTCATGTATCACAATGTCGGGGTCGATACCCAACATTTCTTCATAGCTCCAGGTGAAGACGTCACAAAATTATTTGAAAAGTGACTTGTAGGTGATGATTTCATCAGGGGAACATGAAGCTTTGATATGCACATTTTCGACAATTCCAGGTTTGATGGATATGTCGAGGGGAATAGTGGGTGAGATATTTCTTAAGTTCCCTTCAGAAAACACATCATGTTTAGATTTGAGAATAGTTGAAATGATGACAACGGTTGACGGGGTCGAGATCCATTGATAGCTCTCGATGGTGTGTTGTTCTAGGAAGAGGATGGAACGGTAATGTCCATCGTTCCAAGGGGTGTCTTCCATGACAGACATAACCAGCTCGTCCATGGGAAAAATGACGTGGAAAGGATCTGGAGATAATTCACCAAGAGAGGGGGTAGAAGGGGTTGCCGATTGAATGGCCTGATAGGTAGATTCGACCAGACTCAAAGGCATTTCGTCACTGTAATGAAGATGATCACCGAGGTCAGGTACCATCCATGGGTCGTGAGATGCAGGGGTTCCATGAATCAAGGTAGAGATCATGTTGATTGAAGTGATGGATGAGGATGGAACATCGGGTGGTGGAATGGGGAAAGTACCCATTAACGAGGAGTCTTTGAGAAGACCTACACCGACATTCTCATAACCCAGTGGGGTTTTGGCTATGAACGGTATGTTGCTAGTATTCGTATCCGAGTTGAAGAAGGCTAATTGGTCGACGGTGATTATCTTTCATTGATGTGGGAAACGTACAACACAAAAAAGAGTCGACACAATGGCATGCATGGAATCAATCCAGCTACGACCAAGCAAAAGATTGTAATCGAGGGGAGTGTCAAAGACTTCCACTTCGACTTGAACCGTTTTGCCTTCTAGCATGATTGGAAATGAAGGAAGGACACTGTAAGGCTTAAAATCAGAGCCATTGAAGGCTTTGAGTGTGTTATGGGATTCAGTCAAAGAAGGAGAGCTGATGGATTTCCAGCAGGTAATATACATGACACATGTCGAGGCACCCTTGTCAATAACAGTTCTACAAATGTTTTTGTCGGAGACAATTACTTGGATTTGGAATGTGAGTTGAGGGGGTAACCTTGGAATATGGTCTTCCAAGTAAAAAATAATTAAATTCATGTCCGTCGGGTCTATTCCATCGATAGCTTTCAACAGTGCCTTTCATTGTGTGGGACAACTTTGAAGGACTTCGAGGGCTGACATCGCGGAAGGTGTTTGGGCCAGATCTTCAACAATGCTATAGTTCTGGGTAACACAAGCATGAGGATTGAAAGCCAATTTTTGAATCATGCCCTTTGGAGTGGGGTGAAGAAATGTGTCAAGGCTTGATCGTTCGAGATGAAGAGGACCGTTGGTAGCTGGAGTCGCGGGAGAGGGTTGGACCAATGAAGGAGGTATATCATCAACCTTCTCTTTAGAGGGAGAATAATCTTTGGCTCGAGTGGTGAGTGCGATTTCATTCTTCTTTGAATCGCCAATACACATTAATACATAGGATGTAGTATAAGGGGAAGGTTGATCATGAATGACCAATTGGGCTTGTTGTTGAGAGGGGAAGGTGTTATCACTGAAATTTCGTCTGCACATGGCGACAAGAACTCCACATCATCTGCACACAGCGACAAGAACTCTACATCATCAAAACAGCAATGAAGTCATTCATGGCACTATTCACAGCACTCCAGAAGGGTCAAATACTATGCAAAAATTGAAAGACACTTCACATCATAAGGTGCGCGCATATGCGCGGGATAAGAACGTGTTGTGCGCGCTTTAAGCGCACGATGCGCGACTGTCTACATAAAAAGCCGCGCATTTGCTAATACGGCACATTAAATTCTTAAGACGGCCTTTCAACCGCCAAAAGACCTTCGCCCGAGATGATTTGACATCTAGAACAGGGTCGGTCCTGCAGAAGCGGCGAATTAATGGCTTAAACAAACCCTAAGCTAGCCTGTGTCTACACCGGGAACTAGTTTCATGACCGCCTGGAAATGGCTATAAAAAGAAGTGCAGGCTCATTGTTTCAACAGGGAATTCACAGTAGAGTTATGCTGCTCAGATG
>JASDQU011178627.1:26424-45892 GCA_032191745.1 Picea mariana
GGTTTGCACTTATCCCTATTGTCAATAGGTGGAGTTTTTGTTTTCTCTGCTTGCGAAGTATTGTTTTCCTCCTTATTCTTACCCTTTCCTTTTCTGGATTTGTTTTTATCGGCTGGGGTAGATTGAACTACATTTACCTCAGAAGTCTTGTCGGCGGGAGGGGTAGGAGATGGAGCATTTTGAACATTAGAAGAAATGGGTTTGGGTTTGTTTCTCAAGGTGGAATGTGGTTGGGCATGGAAAGTGCCACCATCGGCTGCATGAGAAGCAACTAGAGTAGTTGAAGTGGTGGAAGTGGAAGGATGAGGTGTGTCAGGGAGTAAGTCATAAAGAGTACCTGTTTGTGAGTAAACGAGGTCAAGGTATTGAGCATGCATTATGGCCTGTTCTTCCGTGACAACTCCACCCATGGCGATGTCACGCCTGATGTCGTTCACAAATGATTTTGTGAACCACTCTGCCAGCAACTGATTGGGAAGTTCGAGTTTGATGAGACGTCGTCTTCGTCGCCACTCATGAATGTGATCGGATATATGAGTGGCTTTGTTTTGTTTGAAAGAACTCAAAATCTTGGTCCCCGTTTCATAATGGATCGGTAACTGGTAGAGGGTGAGGAAATCCATAGCTAGGGTGTTGAAGTCAGTGAAGAAACCTCGTGGTAATTCTATATACCACTTCGCGGCAGAACCTGTAAGAGTTCTTTGAAAAAGATGTAAACAAATAGAGTCATCCATCAAGGAGTTGGATGAGCACCAGAGCTGAAAAGTCATCACGTGATTGTTCGGGTCCTCTTCCGCCTTGCCGTTGAATTTAGGGATGTCAGCTGGTAACTTGGCTGGTATAGAGGGCCAATGGGGAGAGTGACAAATTGGATCGTTTAAAATCCTTGACAGATCCGGAAGATCCAAAGTGGCTAAGAAGGGTAACTATCTGTTCACATGCAGGTACTGGTGGCTTTCGGGAGGGAGTCCTATCGACAAACCAGTGGGACCATAAGCAGTCTACATATAGTGTGAAGACTTAGGAATATTCGGTGGTTGTTGTAGAGGAAAGTAGCTCGTGGGATTATATCCTTGAACAGGGACGTGAGTTTGAGAATTCGAGCCCCAAATAGGATTGGACGTACCTGAATATGGTTGGCCTACACCAGGGGGTATAATGGATGTAGATGGAATATTTTGCCCCCCAGTCGATTGAGGATTATGTTGTATCTGATGGTTCCAATATTGGGCCAAGGATGGAGGTATGCTTTGTCTGTAGGGTGGGGTTGGTGGGGGTTGTCCTCCAATTGGGGGTTGCATTCCAATTGGGATTTGTGATCTAATAGGAATTTTCCCTACAAGGGGGGTTTGAGTCAAACCTCCTTGGTGAAATTTTCCACCAATAGGAATCTGGTAATTTGGTGTGAACGATGGAATGGTACCACTAGGATTAGTGCCACCGATAGAGGATGAAAAAGGTCCTTCGAAAGGGGGTTGAGGAAGTGTTGGAACAAAGATGGGAGGAGAGTGCCCAGATGAAGAGGGACCACCAGGAGTTCTAGATGGGGTTTGCGTAGGAGTGGGAATAGAAGCATTCAACGCACGATATCAGGGTGGAAGCATTGGGGTGACACTAGGCGAGAGCGGTCACCAATGGGGGCTTGACTAGCCACTATATTCTCGGTGTGAATACTTGTAGTGTCTATGTAATGGACCATTTCTAAAGGGAGGGTCAAGACGTGGTCAACTCGCAGAGATTCTATACCAGAAAAATAATAAGCAGTAGTGAAGGGTACTGCATCTGGGTTAGAGGTTTCAGGGAACATAGGTGAGACGGCGATTTCAATGCCTACTCCTGAGCCAAAGAGATCTCGTCTAAAAATGCCAATAGACCAAAAAGGATCTTGGCCCTCAGGTCTGGGAAAAGGTCCAGTCGATGATCCAGAAGACAAAACAACTAAGTCTCCAGAAGAATTCACTTGCATAATACGTCTCTCAGAATCGCAGTGAAGTCAAAAGTCCTCTCAAGAGTTGGTAATTTGGAACTGTTCTAGAGAGTCAGTTCTTTCCACTTGTGGAGTGGTGACGTCTTAGACTTCACTCTGTTGAGGAGAGCCCTCTGGTGAGCTTGTAGGTAGGGGTTGAGAACCTTCCATATTTTCTGGAGGTAAACCCTGCATTCTACATGAACGACGTGGAGGGTCTATTGTGAACGAGTTAGAAACTTATGAAGAAAATCCTATGGTCAACTTGGGTAAACAAATAGCATGCGCTAGTAAAAAATCTAAGAAACAACACCAAGAAAACAAGAAATTCTAATCTTGAAGTTACTAGTTGGTGATGAAATCCAACGTCTCAACAATGAGATGAGAAGGGGCTGGGCTAGGGTGGAAAAGTTACATTGACGACCTGCTTAACGGACTTACACCCTAGTGCAAGATCCCACACATAATCATGGGTATACCCTCCAAGGAGCCCAAGTGAGTTTGTCCAACGTCGATTCCAGATACCATGAAGACTTGCCCCTTCATAGTCACCTTGTGTAAGACCCTAAGAAGATAGGCCACTAAGGTTACCACCGACAACAATAAAGCCTGGGGGGACAGTCGATAGTCCGATCCACATGCAAGGGTAGGGTATCTAGCCCGAAATCAACTTGAGAGGATTCCACTCATCATTGTGGGTATACCTCTAAGTGACCCCCATAATACGTGCAATTTCTACACCGATATCAATGAAGCAGGGTGAGTAACTCTGTCGATATCAATGCGACCTCATGTTTGACCCTTGTGTGAGAAGGGCTTCCCAGGACAAAATGTTGTAAATGGAATTTGACACTCCTTAACACAAGATGCTATTGTGTGTTTTGTTCTTTGGAGAGTGTATCTCTCTGCCTATTCCAAAGCTCTAGCCTAGCTAATTGTTGGTGTAATAGAGTCTTAGAAAAACTAGTTAAATTTTAAAATTGCGCAATATTATTAAGGGTTGTTGTTACTCAAAGGAAACAGAGGTGAAAGTGATGTTGTGTGAGACTCTGACCCAACAATGCATAAATAGGAAAGAACTATATCAATTTTCATTCGATGAATCTTATGTACGGGAGGAAAAGAGAAGTTTTCTGGAACAATCTTGAACTACGATATGTAATCTTCTTTAAAATGCAATCTTCAACGAATCACATGACAATGACAATTCTCTATTTGTTCTATTTCAACAATTGATTTCCAATATTTTCAAAATGAAAGTGATTTTAAAAAGAAAAATGTTTTTAACTTTTTCAAAAAGATCTACACCATGGTGGTGAAAGTAAGGAAAACCAATAACTAACGAATAAGCAATAAACAAAACCCAAACAAATCTTTCAATGGAGACAAAAATGACAAGCAGACAAGACTAGTCTTTTCAATTGCATGAGAACAATGATTTTCCAAATAATGGGAAAATGAGAAAGACAAACAATCCCAACTTTCAAACCAATCACCGACTCCTAACCAAACAAGTACTCCGATTCCAAGATCAGTGATTATATCCTTGCTAAGAAAAGTCAAGAGATGAGAGTTGAGAAAAATATGAAGAAGAAGAGCCTTTGATTTCCATAGAATGATCGTGCACAAAATTCAAATTCAAGAAACAATCAACCCGTGGTCCAAAAAGTTATTTTCAGACACCTATACTGATCTGGGCATCTGAGCATACCAAAACCCTAAATCCAAAAATTTCAAAGCTAGGTTTACAGGCTATCAGTAATGTATAGTGAGAGAATTGGGCATTCTTGCAGGTTGGATTCGAGTAGGGTGCGAGAACCTCACACTGGACTGAAAGGAAAGGTGTGAACTCAAGGGGTTCTCGCAGGCCACTGAGGAGTTCAGTGCAAGAAGGCCTAAAACTAGCAAAATTTTGGAAAAAGACAAATATTTTGAAGGGACTTCTAGACCTAGGGAGTGTGTCAGAGTTTCCTGAAGACTTAGAGATTGATAGAAATGAAGAAAGGTAAGACAAGAGCAAATGGCCAAGGAAAAACACCAAAAACCATTAAAAAATGGGTTGCATCCATAGCGGAGTCACCAATTTTGTTATCGGACTAATCAGTAGGTGCGGACACTAACAGATCTCCTTGTTTTTTAGAGTTCTCTTTAAGTGTTTTTTAGACTCTATAAACATGAAAAATCCATGAGTTTTCTTTCTTTGGACTCATTAAATAAACATTGAAAGGCACAAATGGGACCGAACCACTCCTTCCTATGGTTCGTTAAACACACTCTGACGGACTCATCCGAAGGATGAGATTAAATTACAAGAATATTTTATCCTCCTCAAGCTTGCATAAAAATAAAGAGGTACTCGCCAAAAATGGTGGAGGAAAATTTGGGAAAGAATTGTGTCTAAACCTGTATTCCATGGAAGAGTCACTTTTGAACATGACACCCTTTCACTTGCTTTGTGTCTAGGTTGGAAAATCCACTTGTCTCTTGATCATACTCCTTTATAAGATTACAAATTGGTCTATGATCCTTGTTGTTGAGTCAGTGTTTCCAAGACAGTTGTCATGTCATCAATATGTTCAAAAAGATTTCTGACCTGGAAAGCCTTCTATTGCATCAACCATTTCTACAGTCCTTAAAGCCTTCTATTTCATCGGCCATCCCTAAGTCAGTCTTGAATCACTTGTTTCTATGATCTACATCAAATATTGTTACTTGTTTCGTGTCATTGATGTGGGATACATTAAGGCCCTCCTATGACGAGTCTTTTCCTGTCGATTTCAACTCATTATCCAGGAATTAGACTTAGAAACTAGTTGGTACCTTGGAACTTGCATGCCTCAATGGCAGGTTTCCTCGCTTTCGACAGTGGGTTTTCATTATCGATCCCTAATCAAGAGATTCTGTCGAGTGTTTGACCTCAGCTCATTGATTCACATTCGTTGGATTGTACCAGAGTACCTTGGGATTCATTAACATTAATGGTGATTTCCCTCGCACTTGTTAACGATATACACTAATGACCGGTAATCAAGTGGTTTCTACCATGTTCGACTTTAGCACATGTATTCACATGGTTAGATTCGTACTATAGAGTGGCGGAGATGAAGACTCTGGATATTTTTTGACAGATCCAGGTTGCGTTGGAGTATATTCAGTGTACTGTTGCATAGATCCACATTGTATGTCCTGTGGCTATTTTCAAATTTGAGTTTTTAACACATAGATCCACAATGTATTTTTGGTGGCTATGTTCAGATTTGAGTCATATCGGCATGGATCCACAGTGTATGTTTGGTGGCCATGAACTGTCTTACTTGACATGGATCTTCGCATGTCAATATTTATGCTTTGAGTCATTTGTATTCTAAGTATGGGAATGCCTACCTCAGTGATGATGCATTATTGTACTGTATTTCCTTGTTTGTTGGCAGGTGTTCGACCCACTATTCCTTGTTCCCTACACACTCTCGACAAAGTATTTCAGATGTCACTTTGTTCTAACTTCATACTTTGGAGGGCTGTCTGTTACACATTATTTTTTTCATCCCTATGACCGTTAATGATGTAAACCTATATGTTACCTTTAGATGGGTTAGTTTCCTGAGTTCTTGAAGAAAGAAGAGAGAAGAACTTTTCCTGAGAAAAGAAGTTGCATTCTCCTTTGTAAAAACCCTATAAAAAAGGAAGTTCATAGGTTTCTATATAGGCAGGGTGTGAGAATTCCTGATTCTCACAGGTTGGACCATATCTAGGTTGCGAGAGGTTCACAGGTTGCTCTATAGGCAGGGTGCGAGAATGCCTACACGTGGGAAAAACGAGCATTTTCTCAAATCTTCTAAAAGGAGAAACTTCCATGGTGAGGTGGCATTCGAATGGTTTGGATCTTATTCGCTTTCATGATTTGGTGGGATCATCCTAACCTCCTCGCCTTATCCTCTTCAGCTTATAAAAGGAGAGGATCTCTCATGGAGAAAACCATCTTTGGAGCTTGGATTGGGCTAAGTTGGATTTGGCTTGGAATTATTAGCTTGGTTAGAGTGGTTTTGAGTTTTACCTTTGTCAATATAGATTGTGAATACTATCAGATCCGTGCTCTCAGAATTCTTGGAGTAGAAGTGTGTGGGGAAAGAAGGATAGTTGGAAGGGATCTTACAACATCAAGGCCATGGTTGTAATCTCTCTTTCACATTTAAAATGATACAATAATATGATTCTTTCCTCTAAAGCTTGTTGTGTTTTATTGTATGATTCATTGATCACATACATAGGTTTATATTGATTTTATGCTAATACTATCACTTTGGTTGGTTTCATTCTTTTGCAGGATCGTCATTGTATGAGTGTTAGAACAGAGCTAGGATGGTGAAGGCGAGAGGAAGCGACATTTAAATGGTATGTCACTCATCCCTCTTTAGTTAGTAAGTTCAATATCTAAAACTTAAGGAAAGTGTCATGTTCTGGTGTGTTTTGTTCTAGATCTAGGTGGATCTAGGGAGATCAGTTAGTGTCTGCACCTACCGATTAGTTCGATAACACTTCTACAAGGAATATAATCAATATCACTTAACCAAATAAGGCAATGAAAATGTTGTACATGCTCATAATTTAAAAGAAAATTAATCTCTTCAAACAATGGAATAATTAAGGAAAGCAGCTCATGCAAGAAACACACCTATAATTGTGCCAAATCAAGCAATTGATCTTAAGCAAGAACATGAGATGATTGTAGAATGGAAGTTCAATCATACTTTGCTTCAAGATAAGATAATGTCATGGAAGTAATACAAACATATTAGCTCATTTGCAATCAAATTTCTGATGTTATCATTGCTAATTTTGTCAACATGGATGATAGTGTCTTGAGTAAGATGTGACAGAGTACAAGTGGCTAACAATATGCTGTCAGTTATCATTGTTGTTTTGCAATTGATCTTGATGAGAGAGGTGCACAGGATAGAGCTTAAATACAAAGAACAAGTGGGGTGGCCTATCCCGCACTTGATGACTGGTTAGTATCCTTTTGGAGGACTAAAAGGTCTTAGTGGGGAGGCATGATCCAAAATGGATCCAGGAACCAAAATGGGTCCAGGAATCAAAATGGGTCCAGGAAGGCCTAAAAATCAAAGTTCTCGGAATCACATGAAAACAACTCCATTGTGTTTGTCTCTTCGCACTGATTCTGGCCATATAATTGTTTCCTCAAACAAACATCGTATGAGAAAGTTATCACGTTCTGATCGAAATCCCAAATAAGCAAAAAAAAGTCAACTTGGTCAAAGTCAACGCTGACGTCAATAGGTACAACATGTGATGTCATCAGGATGTTAGGATGATGTCATCATGCTAACATGGCATCACCAGGAGGTGACACATGTCACTCATTTTTGTCACTTTCAGACTGATTTGGCACTGTACGGATTTGACATGTGTCACCATACAAATGACATGTGGCAGTCCGTACAGTGACGTGGCCCAATGAAAGGTGGACACGTGTCTATACAGATTACAGTTGGGCGTACGATAGGATGATGTGGTAGTGACATGTGGCAGGTGATTGGACTATACGAGGGATGACGTGGAAGTAAATACTGACACATGGCAGTATGGTCAAATGATGTGGTAGTGACATGTGGCAGATGGTTGGGTTGTACGGTGGATGACTTGGAAGGTTGACTGGGTAGCTAATTGGGATGTTGTGTTAGCAGTGTGGGCCAATTCCCAAGTGACACATGGCCCAATCACAGGGCACCACGTGGCACCCCAAATTTTCCTAAGGTTGGCTGGGTAAAGGGTTTGTTTCACTTCTAGGGGAATCAACCCCGCGACCTCCGAACAGGGCAACGACCTAACAACCATGGTGCTAACCAATTCGGCTATACGGTGTTTCTACACCCATTTGGCATATTTCCATTTTGATGTGGAGTGGCACACATGGTATGGGATAAGCCTCGGTCGGCGGGGGGCTAGTCTGAGACCAGAGGCTCAAGACCAGGGGCCAAGCTAGTAGACGGGCGTGTGGAGACTAAGGTGGTGGCCATATGGCCAAGCCACATGACCAGGGGCCAGAGCTTAAGGGGTCATCGCATAACGCTTGGTCACATGACAACACCATATGACTAGGGGCCCGGATCACAAAGGGGATGCACCGAAATTTACCCAATTTTGAGTTTTAAAAACTTTATAATATAATTTTATTTGTTTTTAGGCTTGTTTTTGGGAGATTTTGGCCATTATTGGAGGATCTGGAGCTCGTTTTGAGGCCAGATATTGGGGGGAAGTTGGGAGGTTGTTGCCAAATTCAAGCCTATATAAACCAGAGGTTCTTGGAAACCTGGGAGAGGTTTAGAGAAGGAGAAATGTTGAGGAATTTGATAGTCAAATCCATTTTTATGCAAGGAAGACATTGAGGAGAGAAACTTTGCGGGCCATTTCTGGGAGCTTCGTTCATCTGTTTTCAGTGTCGTCAGTTGTGTTGGGTTCTTGAGATCTAGTAGAACATATCCATATCAGTTTGTAATCCATTTGAAATTTTTCTGATGTTTTTTGAATCTTTGAAGAGAAATAAGAAAGCCTCATCCACTGAGACAAAGGTCCGGAGACGTAGGCGACATTGCTGAACTCTGTTAACAACTTTTTTTGTTATGGTTTGCTAATTCTTTGTGCTTATTTCCAGATCTGTATATCTTATTATGGCTGCAATTTTACATCATTAATTCTTCCTCTTTCTTCAATTCCTAAATGGTTAATGAACTCATGCTTTAAAAACCTAACCATAGTCTTTGAAAGATCTTTTCGGATCAAGTGGTATCAGAGCTAGCTGACGATTGGTTTTTGAGTTTGCATGATTACTAGGGAAAAGGTGAGTCATGGTGAAGGTGAGCTTGTTGAAGAGAATACTGAGATTGGATCGAAATAGAGAAATTCTCAAAGTGATAAGATGTCATCAAATGAGGGACTTTCTCATGACGAGATAGAGTTTCGAAAGACTTTCTTTGCCATGTCAGAGATGATAAAGGTTTTATATGACGATTACTTGGAGTGGAAGAGACCGATTCTAGGTGAATCTTCAAAATCCAAAAGTGAAGAAGGAGAGGATCCTCCTACACCTCCTTCTTCTCCATTAACTTCTTCTTCTTGAAGTACAAGTTCCAAATCCACCACAAGAAAACATTCCCATAAACATAAACATGATATTCCTTTACTTAAGCTTGATGTGAAATTTGAATTACCCATGTATGATGGTGAAGTCAATGCAAAGAGGTTTGATAACTGGGTTAGAAAGATGGAAGTGTAATGCAATGTGCAACAAATCAAGGATAAGGAAACTCAAATCAAATTGGCATCGCTTCAACTTGCAGGCACAACACTCATCTGGTGGCAAAGTAAGTTGCAAAATGGCACGCAATAAGTGGGTAATGTATTTCCATCATGACAAGTTTTTGTTTATGCACTTAGAAATTTTTTTTATCCTTTGGGTTATAAAGAGAAGGCTTTAATTTAATGGCAAGGTCTTAAACTAAGAAAGGGGAAAATAGTGCAAGAATATACATATGAATTTCGTAATATGGCATTAATGTTAGACATTCCATTACATACCCAAGAAACTCTTATGAAGTATATAGGAGTTTTACCTGCACATATTCATAACACTGCATTTATGTTTGGACCTACTAACCTTGATGAGGTTTCTGTTCAAGTGACATACATTGAGGCAGGGAAAACATGAGTTGGTGTATCAGGGCAATCGTCTTCAAGAAAAGAGGACAAAAGGAAGTGGAATGGAAAGAAGGAAAATACAGTGGCAAGAAAGGAAGAGAAGTTCTCTTGCAAGCATTTCAAGAAAGAAGGGCATGGTAAGGACCATTGTTGGAAATTGCATCCCGAGAAGAGACCAAAATGGTTCAAAGAGAGAAAAGGGAGGAAAACAAATGCAACAACAACACAACCAACAGACTTGGGATCAGATTCGGGTGATGAATCTAAAATCACAACAGTTTGTTTGACAGGTAAAATTGGTGATGGATATGATTCTAGAAGTAAATTGTTTCACATAAGGGTCGTAATGAGCATACTAAGGTCGACACATTGATAAATAGTGGATCTCAATCTAACTTGATTTTAGAGGAAGTGGTTAACCAATTGGGATTAAACACTCAGATGCATCATAAACCTTACTCACTTAANAACAATGGAACAATTAAGGAAAGCAACTCATGCAAGCAACACACTTATAATTGTGCCAAATCAAGCAATTGATCTTAAGAAAGAACATGAGATGATTGTAGAATGGAAGTTCAATCATACTTTGCTTCAAGATAAGATAATGTCATGGAAGTACTACAAATAGATTAGCTCATTTGCAGTCATATTTATGATGTTATCAATGCAAATGTTGTCAACATGGATGATAGTGGCTTGACTAAGATGTGACAAAGCACAAGCAGCTAACAATATGCTGTCATTTATCCTGGTTGTTTTACAATTGATCTTATTGACACAGGTGCACAGGACAAAGTTTAAAGATAGAGAACAAGTGGGGTGGCCTATCCCACACTTGATGACTGGTTAGTATCCTTTTGGAGGACCAAAAGGTCTTAGTGGGGAGGCGTGATCCAAAATGGATTTAGGAACCAAAATGGGTCCAGGAAGTCCTAAAAATCAAAGTTTTAGGAATCATATGAAACCAGTGCCATTGCGTCTGTCTCGTCACATTGATTTTGCCCATAGAATTTTTTCCTCAAACACACACCGTATGCGAAAGGTATCGTGTTCTGACCAAAATCCCAAAAAGGCAAAAAAAAGTCAACTTGGTCAATGTCAACGCTGATGTCAGCAGGTATGATAGGTGATGTCAGTAGGATGTCATGATGATGTCATCAAGATGACATGGCATCACCAGAAGGTGACACATGTCACTCATTTTCATCACTTTTGGGATGAGTTGGCACTATATGGATGACATGTGTCATCATACGGATGACACGTGGCAGTCCGTACAATGACGTGGCCCAATGACAGGTGGACACATGGCTGTACAGAAAAAATTTGGGCGTACAACAGGCTAGTGTGGAAGTGACATGTGGTAGGTGATTGTACTGTATGGTGGATGACGTGGTAGTACATATTGACACGTGGAATTATGGCCAGATGATGTGGTAGTGACACGTGGCAGATGATTGGGTTGTATGACGAATGATGTGGTAGGTTGACTGGGAATTTGACTGGGCCATTTCATCAATAGTATGGGCCAATTCCTAGGTGACACGGAGCCAATCACAGGGTGCCACGTGGCACCCTAGATTTACCCAAGGTTGCATGGGTAAAAGGTTTGTTTCACCTCTGAGGGATTCAACCTCGTGACCTCAGAACATGGCAACGACCTAACAACCATGGTGCTAACCAATCGGGATATACGGTGTTTCTTAACACCCATTTGGGGTATTTCCATTTTGATGTGGAGTGGCGTGCATGGTATGGGATAAGCCGCGGTTGGCGGGGAGCTAGCCCGCGACCAGAGGCTCAAGACCAGGGACCAAGCTAGCAGAGGGGCGCATGGAGACTAAGGTGGCGGCCATATGGACAAGCCACATGACCAGGGGCCAGAGGTTAAGGGGCCAATGCATAGCGCTTGGCCACATGGCATCACCATATGACCAGGGTGCAAATCACTAGGGGGTTGTGCCCAGATTTACCCAATTTTGGGTTTTAAAAAATTTATAATATAATTTTTTTTTTTTTTAGGTCTCTTTTTGGGAGAGTTTGGCCATTATTGCAAGATCTGGAGCCCTTTTTGAGGCCATATCTTGGGGGGAAGTTGGGAGGTTGTTGCCAACTTCAAGCCTATATAAACCAGAGGTTATTGGTATCCTGGGAGAGGTTTAGAGAAGGATAAATGATGAGGAATTTGATAGTCAAAACCATTTTTATGCAGGGAAGTCATTGAGGAGAGCAACTTTGCGGGCCATTTCTGGGAGCTTCGTTCATCCGTTTTCAGTGTCGTCAGTTGTGTTGGGTTCTTTAGATCTAGAAGAACACAACCAGATCAATTTGTAATCCATTTGACATTTTTCTGATGTAATTTTTAAGCTTTGAAGAGAAATAAGAAATCCTCACCCACTGAGACAAAGGCCCAGAGATGTAGGCAATATTGCCGAACTCCATTAACAAATTTTGCTGTTATGGTTTTCTAATTCTTTGTGCTTATTTCTAGATATGTATATCTTATTATGGCTTCCATGTTACATCATTAATTCTTCCTCTTTCTTCAATTCCTAAATGGTTAATGAACTCATTCTTTCAAAACTTAACCATAGTCTTTAAAAGATCTTTCTGGATCAGGCATGTATAGGTAAAAAGGTAAACTATTCTTTTTTGAGAAATTTCGGTTGTGAAGCATTTGCCCATATTGATAAAGAAAATAGAACAAAGCTTGAGGCAAAATCCAAGAAGTGTACCTTTATTGGATAGAGTGTTAATGATTTTTGTTATCGCTTATGGGATTATGAAAATTGCAAAATCATTAGGAGTATAAATGTCATATTCAATGAGAAGGTCATGTACAAAGATCAGTTGCAGGGAAAGAAATACGAAAAAGAAAAACAAGAATACACAGTGCTTGATGAGATCACTAAAAAATAAATTCCAAAGGTACCAGAAAATCAAAATGTACAACAATAGGAGTAGTAGGTACCTCAAACTCCTACAAGTGTTGTTAGAATATCTACTAGGTTAAGTAGACCCCCTGAACAATACTATCCTTCATTGTATTATTTATTGTTGACTGATTCTAGTGAACCAGAATGTTATGAAGAGAAAATGTAGGTAGACACTAAAAAGAAGTGGGAGCAAGGCATGAAAGAGGAAATGGATTCCCTGGTAAATAGCCAGAC
Organism: Picea mariana; assembly: GCA_032191745.1. Lineage (NCBI taxonomy): Eukaryota > Viridiplantae > Streptophyta > Pinopsida > Pinales > Pinaceae > Picea > Picea mariana. Next base: position 39,280 of record JASDQU011178627.1, read on the forward strand.
TTGGTATTTGGTTCAACTTCCTGTAGGAAAAAGAGCATTGCAGAATAAATGGGTTTACAAGTTGAAGGAAGAAGATGGAGTCAAAAAATGACACAAGGCTAGACTTGTTGTAAAAGGGTTTGCACAAAATAAAGGTATATATTTTGATGAAATATTTTCTCTTGTTGTTAAAATGACTTCAATTAGGACTATTTTAAGTCTTGTGGTAGTATTTACATCTTGAACAATTAGATGTAAAAAAAACTTTTCTCCATGGGGATTTGGATGAAGAGATTTATATGCAGCATCCACAGGGGTATGAGGTCAAAGGAAAAGAAAATTTGGTATGCAGGTTGAAGAAGAGCTTGTATGGCCTAAAGCAAGCTCCAAGGCAGTGGTATTTGAAGTTTGGAAGGTTTATGACAGAACAAGGTTATAGTAGATGTCATTCTGATCACTGTGTTTTTTTTTAAAAGATAGAAAATTGAAGCTATATTATATTGCTATTGTATGTAGATGACATGCTTGTTGTAGGGTCTAATAAATAGGATATAAATGTGCTCAAGAAGAAATTAACTAATTCATTAGTGATGAAGGATTTGGGTGCTGCAAAGAAAATCCTTGGTATGAGAATAACAAGAGACAGTGAAAATCACAAATTGACATTGTCTCAAGGTGAGTACATAGAGAAGGTGTTGGAGAGGTTTAGAATGCAGAATGCAAAACCAGTTAGTACACCTTTGGCCAACCATTTCAAATTAACTAAGAAAATGTGCCCCAAGACACAAGAGGAGATAGAATACATGTCCAGGGTCCCTTCTTCATCAACAATTGGGAGCTTGATGTATGCGATGGTTTGCACAAGACCAGATATTGCACATGCAATGGGATTTCTGAGCTGGTATATGAACAATCCAAGCAAATAACATTGGGAGGAAGTAAAGTGGATTCTTAGGTATTTGAGAGGTAATTCTACTCATGCATTATGTTTTGGAGTTTTAGACACTATGCTATAGGGATATGTTGATTTAGATATGGCAGGTGATAAAGATAGCAGTAGGATCACTAATGTAGGAGCATCGTCAACAAGCACACATGGAAGGACAACTCAGCACCTGAGGACCAATTTATAATCTTAAACGCTGGCCAATACTGCAATTTTTGAAGCTAATAGAAACAAAGGAGGAAAGATCACGTGCGTGGAAACAAATTGAGCACACGTGACTGGGGAGTTAACCCTAGTCTCAATGTAACCATAGTTAGATATCAATTAGTTTTCTTTTGAAGGACCCTCTGATATAAAGAGAGGTTTTGTACGCTTTAAGGAGTTAGTTGCATAGAGTTGCACAGTATTGTAAAACTTGCAAAGAATAGCAAGAGTTGCAAGTAGAGGAGTGAAAGTAGAGTTGCAAGTACCGTTTCTAAGCAGTAGTTATTTTTTATTTTTGCTGTAAGCATATTTTCATTTGGAATGAAGATAACCGAGGAAAATTGATCCAAATGTGTGAGACTAATGTTTCTTTCAATTATTTTTTACTGTGGTTCTTTCTTTTCCAAGAATGATTGAATCTTACTGTGAGTGTATGTAACTCAAAAAACCTTTCATAACTCAATATCACTTTTCTCCATGAGCCAGTGCAAGGTCCGCACACAGTCCGCAAGGAGTGCATCGATAGGGTCTATTTCGACTCATAAAGCTTAGGAGGAACAATGTAAGATTTTCTTTGCAAAGAGTGCAAAGCAATTGTCACAAGGTGTGCACAGTCATCCACAAGAATTCAAGATCTTGTGCAAGAATTGCTTGCAAGGAGTGCATGATTCTAGAATTTGACTCAGAGTCGAAGTGACTCTGTAAGAAGTCAAAAGACGAGAAAAAAGGAGCGCCAGGAAGGTGTAAATAATTCTTTTCAATAACTCTTTAATATGAGATTGATGAATTTCCGAAAGAGCAAGAAGTGCTTGGGGAATCAAAATCTTTAAGAAAGATTAAGCTCAGGGGGGGTAGAAATTTTCAAGAAAGTGTGGACGAGATCCAAGAAATGGACTCACAGGAAGAAAAAAGGTTAAAGCCTTTGAATCTTTCAAAATCCTTATAATTCGAAAGAAATCTTAAGCTCAGGAGGGGCAACACTTTCCAAGAAAGTGTGGATGAGATCCAAGAACCGGACTCACAAAAAGGAAAAAGGTTAGAACCTTTGAATGTTCCAAAAATATTCTAAGTCTGAAGAAATCCCAAAGCTCAAAGGAGAGGTAGCGTTTCAAGAAACACAGGCGAGACTCAAAGTCATCGGGCTCGTAGAAGGATCAAGTGTCGAAGCCTTCGACACTTAGAGAATTCTTCCAAGATGGGAGAAATTCCAAGCTCAGGAGGAGGAGTGACAAATATCGTTCGATCAACATCCAGACAATGAGAAGAAAGAGCAGTGGAGAAAATATCATAGCCGTTCGATCTAAGCGCAAGGGAAAATATTGCAGTCATTCGATCTTAGCGCAAAAGAAAAGATCTCATCCATCAGATCTGAGCATGTGGATCAACAGTCGTTGATATAAAGGTAAGGTGCGCACACCTTAACCTTCGAAACATAGGAGCCAAAGACTCGAGGAGCTGGGAGCTACAACAATCCTAGTTGTCCACTAAGGAGGACACGTGGCGAGAGCTCAAAATTTCATTGACTCGCAGAACAAGAAGGTCAAAGAACATAACTGTTTGAACTCGCAATGTGAGAAATCGTGATTTGATCATGGCCATCCATCAAGGAGGACACATGGTGAGAGCTCAACATTTTGTTGACTCACAGAGTGGAAAGGTCAAAGAGCAGAGTCATGAGAATTCGTGAAGTGCGAACTTGCAAAAAGATCACAGTCGTTGATCGTTCTGAAATGATCGGGACCTTCCGTTGTCAAGGAAGACATGCGGTGAGAGATTAACATTTCATTGAATCGTTACTTAAATAAGTCAAAGGTAGAGTTATAAGAACTTGTGAAACATGAAATCACGATTTGATCACAGCCTTTGATCAAAGGAGGGAGTTGAACTGTAGATCTAGTCTTGTCGGGAGTTCGTGACTCGGGAGATCAGAGGTAAGAGTTATGGGAGCTTGCAAATCATGAAATCAATATTTGATCTGAGCCATTGGATCGAGGATAGATATGGACCATTGATTGTCCATGGAGACGATTCAAAAGGTGCGAAGTCATGAAATCATGAAGCGCTTGAAATATTGGCCCACGGTCATAACGAAGGGTCATGTCAATGAAGGAGAATAGAGGGGCTAGCATGTGCTAGGCTCCTGTTGGAATTTCAGAAGTCGGGAGAGTTAGAGTGACTCGCATGCAAAGACCCGATACGTGAAATCGAGATGCACCGTTCGTTTAGGCGAGTGGTCACAACCTTGGTCACATAAAGGAAGGGCTTAGCCAAAGAAGAGATAGTGCCTATCAGGCGTTGAAATTTGAACAACACACCAGAGAGGGCCCGCGGTTTCCATAAAACCTATGTATTTAGAGGAAGGGCCTGTGTAAGTTGATTGGGGGTCCAGTAGAGACCCAGAGAGTCAATCAAACTCAGTTTCTTAATCGATCCTAGACCAGGAGGTCGTGCATCCCTTGGGGGAGAAGGGGGGTCTGTATTAGGCACGACAGGGTATGTTTTTACTATAGGTGGGAAAATAGTAAGTTGGATTTTGAAACTGAAAAAGGTTGTTGCACTTTCAACAACATAAGAAGAGTATGTTGCTGCTACAAAGGCTAGTAAAGAAATAATTTGGTTATAGAGGTTTATGGAGGAATTGGGAAATAAGAACGAGAATAGTAGGTTGTACTCTCACAATGATATTTCCATTCATCTTGAAAATAACTCAACCTTCCATTCGAAGAATAAGCATATACAACTTAGGTATCATTTCATACGATTCATCTTGGAATATGGACATTTGAAGTTGGAAAAGATACATACTATCTAGAATCATGCAGACATGTTAACAAAGGGAGTAGCCAAGGAGAAATTGATTTCTTGCTTAGTTTCAGTTGGTCTTCAAGCATGAAGGTGAAGATGATAATTTTTCTGGGTCCAAGAAGGATCATAGTCCAGCAGATACAACAACGATGGAGTTGTTGAGATCAGTCTCCAAGTGGGAGATTATTGGTTGTGGAGCCTGATTATCTTCTTGATTCATAGGTCTTTGTTTTCATCTGTGTTTATACCCCATGAAGACTGTAAACCCCTGAATATTGTACATTTCTCCATGTAGGGGGGTTTAAGGGGGGATTTGCCCCCCCCTATGAGGTCATGGGAAAGCGTGCACTAAAAGGAAAAATTGCCTTGTAAATGTATATTTTAATTTCATAGTAAATCTGGACCGTTCATTATAAGGTCACAGATCTGACGGTAGAAGTTATGTTAGGGTTTTTTTCCCTAGAAGGAAACCCTTTTTTATGAGGGAAATGTATTGAGGCTATGCATGATTGCGAATATTGTATTCTGAGAGAGGAGACTATGAGAGAAAGAAGAGGAAGTTACAATAGGTGTGTTGTATTTTGTATCCCTTCATTTGCTGGATAATAAAAGGGAAGGACCTGGAAATTTCTTTGGTGGATGTATACGACACTAGGTGAACCATGTATATCTATGTCTCTATTGTATTGTGTACCTTCTATGTTTTATTTCCGCATTTGTCTTATTTTATTGCTCTGCAATCCTATTTTTCTAACAATTGACACTTTATATTTCAAAGTGGGCATTTTAGGTTGGTCATCCCTTGTGAAAATAGATTCAAAATTGATACAATCCTTTGAAAGAGATGCATACGTTTGATCTTCAAGATTTCCTACATAATTATCTATATCAACAAGAAATTCATCCATCTGCTCATCATTCTCAAAAATTTGGAGGTAATCTTGATTATCAGGTATTGAAGGTCTGAAAATCCTTTTGACCTGAAATATATTTTGATTCCATGAATTGCCAATATTGAATAAAGATGCAACAACTGCCAGTGAATCTACCTTCTGATTCTTATCTCTTGGGATGAAGGAAATGTTAAATAAACTAAAAGAATTCATGAGCTCATTTACTCTTCTGGAATAATATTTCAACTTCTCATTTTTTATGTTGTACTTGTTTTTAATATGATTTATAACCCATTCAGAATCACTTGTTATTATCAAATGTTCTAATTTCATTTGCAATTCAATGTTCATACTTTGTATTAAGGATTTTCATTCTGCCTCATTATTCATACAAGAAAATTCTATCCTAATTGCACGTGGATATATAGCTGAGCTGGATTTTGAAAACAATTCCATCTCCACTTCCATATTTTGAGCAAGCACCATCAAAAGACATTTTCCAAAACCCTTTTAAAGCATAATTTATTTCTTTCTTTGAGATATTGGGATGTTCTGTATCAAGCATAGTTTTCTATCCTGACATCAATGTAGTCCTGCATTAATTCATCATCTTTTTTTTTGAAAGAAACTGTCTTCCTATCTTCTTGGGGAACTCTCACCATGGTTCCATATTTGTTTGGTAACATCATACAACTTACATCATTCATGATGTACCCTCCAATTAGTGAGCACCAATATCTTCCCAGAACTATTCCATATCCTAGAGGAAAGTCAACCACGATGATATTGAAAAAAATTGTGATATGGGGCACTACAGATATCCAAGAACATAAATATTTAATTTCCCCATATGTGGGGACCTTTCTTTAATCTATTGCATAGATACTTTCTCTATTTTCATAATACTTTGTGCATCCCATCCCAGGTGCTTCCATGACTGACAATTGCATGATATTATTTGTTTCTCAACTATCAACCAAAACAATTTGCAGTACCACATCATGATTTTCTATTGTGATGTAGAAAGGTGGAACTTTACCCTTGGGTTTGACTGTTGTGATATTCTAGTGTTTTCTGGGATTTGTTACAACAACTTTCATCTTGGTGTTCGGTTCATCAATAATTTTTAATATATTTTCTCTTTGCTGAGGAGTTTTTACCACTTCCATGAACTTGGGTAAAGTAATTCTCAATTTAGTCAAATCATCAATTACATTATAGGTCATTTGTAGAGGATTGTTTGTCTGATTTGCAACTGCTTTCTACTTTGTCACATTTGCAGTATTTGTTCTCATCTTTTCTTTTTCTTTTTCAACAGTTTCCTTCATTTTGAATTTATTTCCTTGTGCTCTCGTTTGCACAACATTCTCTTGTGAGACGTCAATTTATTTTTGTTCATCAAATATATACAAGGATGACTCTCCTTCATCTTTCTGTACAAATTCAATAATTTCATCTTGAACAATATCAGCCTCTTGATCAAAATAGTCAAGATTTTCATCTTCAAAAATTTCCTCTAATACAACATCATTAGGATTTGTCACCCTAGGTGCCCTTTGTCTATATTCTTCATTTATTTCATCATTTCTTACTCTCTGCTCTAAGACATGGTTTTGTTGGTCACTATAATTGCTTAATTAATTTCAAACAACCAAGTGAAACATAAATTATCAACCCAGGGAAGTCTTTTGTTTCAAAGATAGCCACGCACTGTATATGCTCAATTCCAAAAGCATTTAGTGTTGTAGTAAAGAAATCATTCTATCTATATTTGCTGAAGTGAACT
>JASDQU011178628.1:3327-23901 GCA_032191745.1 Picea mariana
AAAAAAAGGTTATTTATAATTAAAATAGTACTTTATCACTATTAAAAAATATATTAAGTGTTCTATCTCATTTTAATTTCATAATATTTTTTTATCACTATTAAAATATATATTAAGTGTTTTATCTCATTTTAAATGTGAAAAAAATTAAAGTAAATTTAAACAAACATTTTAAATAGTAAATAGTAAGTTATAATAAAAAAAATCTTTAAAAAAAGTTTATTTATAATTAAAATAGTACTTTATCACTATTAAAATATATATTAAGTGTTCTATCTCATTTTAATTTCATAATATTTTTTTTTCATATTTTTTTTTATCACTATTAAAATATATATTAAGTGTTTTGTCTCATTTTAAATGTGAAAAAAATTAAAGTAAATTTAAACAAACATTTTGTTGTTGTTTTTTCTTTGATGGAGCCTACAATTTTTTTTGTTGTTTTTTCTTCGATGGAGCTTACAATTTTTTTTTATTCTAATGTCAAACCTAGTTCATATTTTTTCTCCCCATGCCCATCTCACACATTAACAAACAAAACTTCCAATGGAAAATATATCTAAATAAAACCCCTATTTAAATTTAGGAAATCTAGATTTGAAAATCCTTAAGGACACCCCCACTAAAACAAAATATGGAAAAGAAGATAAATATGATGTGGAAAACTATGAAGAGAAAAAATGGAAAGCATAACTCAATAAAAACCCTATATGAATTCCAGGTTCTTTCTCTCTCAATTGATAGAGATAATGTATGCCATTACCAAACGAAAACCCTGGACCAACCTTGATAATAATGTTTAACTGAAGCCCACCAATGATAACAACTCACAATATTGTCACATGTAAATGCATTGAAAAAATAACAAAAATAACAAACAACACACTACCTCTAAATAGAACATAAGATTTAACATGTTATTTTACCTCATCTATGTTGACGATAAAAATCGTAACAAAGATTTTGCCCGCAAAGTATTGCTAAAGCCTATTATTATAAGCTAACGATATATATAATACTAGTAGGTGGGACCCCCATGTAGATTGGAGGATCAGATCTGGTTCTTATTTGATGTTTATGCTGTTGTTCGACATTGCTTACAGGTTTGAGCATGATTGATGTTCAAATGTTGGTTCTATTCGCAACAAATGAATGATGGATAATGCATTTTATGGGTTGGTTCTGTTGCTATAGGCTCTAATTTCATGTCGTGATGACTTATGTTATCCATTGCTACCTTTGCTATTTGCTCCTTGATTCATTACTTGTGACACCTGCACAAGATACATGTTAGTAACAACAAATAAGAGCAATTGAAAAGAAATAAAAACAATATGAACAAAATACAAAAGGAAGAAATTAAAGGAGCTATCCTATACTATGCTATGTTGCATTATATACAAATGAAATTAAAGGGATTATTGTTAGTCCTAGCTAACGAAGTTAGTGGCTATGCGATGTATTGAGTTATATGAAGGCACATTTGATATGAGTTATGGTATATTTGATAATGGTTAAATGTGATATGGGGTGGCGCACTTGGCAAGTAATGGATGTTAGTTTCAATGCATAGATTAATTGAATGGATTCATGGATGGTTGGATGGCGTGTACTAAGTAATTGAATGAGTAAAGGATGGAAGTGATGTGCATTTACTGCACGCCACTCCATACCTCTCCCACTGGCCGCCATCCTAGCTTGGCTATTGTTCAATTGTTGTTCGTTGTGGTTAAGCTCTAATTTTCAAGCAAGGGAAGAACTCCTCGACCAAGCTCGCGTTTTTAAGGCTTTTTGGTTACACGTATGTCATTTTCGCCATCCATGAACCTGCTCTGGTTATGAAATAGATATTGGCTCGGTGATGTATGGGTCTATGCTTTTCTTGAGAATGGAAACTATGTAAACTTGTGATATTTCTATGGAATGGTTGATTGTATGGTTTTCGTTGCAAATAATGATGGTTGAAGTCACAGTTTCATTGATTATTCTGAGTGGTAGAAGCCACGAAGGCTCTCTGTTGTCCTTATGGGTTTTTGTTGGAGGGTTCATTCAGTCCAGACTTGCCATTTGTATCCACACAATTCTTGTCACCATGCCCGGTTGTATTTGCTATTATGGGGTTGCTGGGTTTGATTTCGAACCACCTTGTGTCACTGCATATCATTTCACCTAGGTATGGGCTCGCTTATACTATTGGTGTCTGCGTAGTTGGTTATGATGGCTATTATGCCAAGGGGCTTGATTTGAGGTTGATTTCTATTTCATGGCTCTATTTTATATCATCATTACTCAGGTTGATTGGGGAAAACCGCGAGGGTTATGCCCTGTGTGTTCTCGATGTTATTTATTGGCCCGCGAGGAACCTTTTCTCCTCTGTTCATAATCTCTCCTGCCCAATGAACTGTCACCTTGTCTTGCAAAGCTATTGGTGATATGGCCTGTGTGTCCACCATGTTGTCTCGAAAGTTTCTCACCTGTTGTTGGTGGTCGATTACAGTCTCCCTGTGTTGGTTCCACAGAGTGAACCCTTGATTATTCAAAGATCGTTTTTAATAAATGGAGCTAGTTATATCATGTCAGGTATATTGTTGATTGTTGTGAGGTGGTGGAGTATTGTTGACAATGGTTGATTTTTGTCTCTGTTAATAGTATTGGCAGTGGTTTTTATTATTTGGTATCTAGTCAAGTTGCATTATTTATTATAACAGTCGAATCGATAGCTCAACATGGTTAATTGCTTGATTCGAGAAATGAAGTGGGCACACAGTCACTGCCTCTTGTGTTGTAACAATTGGATTGTTGACTCAGCATTGTTTTATGGTTTGATTGGGAGTATGCCTCTTTGCGTTATGTGCTAGGTTGTGTGTTTCCTACAACATGGTATAAGTTAAAATGATGGTTGTTGTTAATGTGTGTTTTGACTGCCAATCAAGATTATTATAACTTAAAATATTGATGATTGTGTTTTGGCTGTCCACTATGTATGTTTGATGGATATCGTGCACCGTATCATTGATTTCACCATCAGAGATGGGTACGGGTTCTATAACAGTATGGTTTTATTGCAATTTAATTGTTAAATTGAATTGAGAAATGGAATCGAGCACGATTTTAAAAGAACTTGTTTCTGTGTTTGATTTGAAGGTTTAATTTATGACGATGGTTGATGGTTTGGATGTTGAACAGAGTCGATACAAATGACTTTGTGTTCATTGGAATTGTTTAAATGTTTAAAAGAAGAAGTGAGAGGACACATAATTTTTATACAGGTTGTTGAAAGGCATATTATTTTGAGTATGATGACACTATGATTAATTGAAAGTGTTAAGAATTTAAATGTGAACAGTAAGCCAGTTTAACACACAGTAATGGTTAAATTACACGCAATCATTGTTTAATTGATCACATAAATTGTTTGGTTAGTGTTGAAGCGTTTGCATTAAATACAAAATGGTTTTCTGGATTACTTAATTGATTTTATGAGCAATATCCTCTCCTTTTCCCTACCATTATTTCACTTTTCATTAATTATAATCCCCTCGCCTTCCCATATTCATTACTCACTCCTTGTTCCTAAAATTTAATTACAGTTAAGAGGAACTTTGTATTTTAACAGTTTGAAATCGCATTTTCTTGGATGGACTACAATTATATGTTCTTTGGTTTACATTACAGTTGATTGTTTGTTGTCTATGAGTAGTAACCATGATCTTTTTGATGCAGGAGCATCGCCAATTCATCAAGCGAGCCAGCACATCAAGCGGAGATCAGCCGGATAAACAAACCCAAATTTTTGAAGTGCTTTGGGATTGTAGCGCAAGTCTTTAATGAACCATTTATGAAGGTGCATTTGTGTATTGTAATGGACCTTGAGAAACACGCTCTCGTCCTTAGTAGGTAGGAGGCATTTAATCTAGTTAATGCAGGTAGGTAGGATTTAATTCTAGATTTGATAGTTTTAGAGTCCAAGAGGGAAAACGGATATAGACACCCTCATTGTACATTGTAACATTATTGAGAGAATTCAGGGAGAGAAGAGCAAGCAGAGAATATTGTATGAAGAACACACATGTACAGGCATTTGAATTAATAGAAGGAAGCTTTGATTCAAGCTCATGGTTGGTGTTGTTTTCTCTGTGTATTGAGGTTGTGCTCATGAATGTTTGCTTTCTTGTTATGCATTTGCTTGTATATGCTGTGCATGTGATTTCATGTTTCAACCTGAAGTCTGGAAGGGAGAGAGAATGAGGTTCAATTGTTTCTCTATCTGGGCCAGGAGATTTCTGCAAGGTGTGCAGTTGAATTCATCCACACGGAGTGCGTTGATGAAGGCTCAGTAGTTTAAATTTTGTTCTCATTTACCCGGAAGTGGAAGTAGGTTGTTGAAGCCATGCAAGGAGTGCACAGGCTGAAGAAGAAGTCTCAGTTGTAAATCTGAGAAAAGGAGATCGAAGACTGCTACTGCAGGAGTGCGCAGAGTCAAGAGAACTTCAACACTTAGATGTGATTGAAGATTTGCCGCAAGGAGTGCGTGCAAGGGTGTCTTTCTTCTAAAGACTGAAGTTGTGGAAAAGCTCAGGAAGGGTAGGCCTCTAAGTTGCTGAAGATCAGCGTAGATAAGTGTGACTTCAAGTCAAGAAGAAGCGTCGCAGGTTGGTGAAAAGGTGAAGGAATCTCGTAGAGAGATACCCTTTTCATTTCGCGGATTATAAAAGGAAGAACAGACGGTCGAAATCTTCTGAGGAGATTTCGCGAAGTTCCGATGATCGTTAGATATTGCAGAAGTGCAAGAAGGTTACGACGTGAGGGTCTGAGGGGTTTGAAGCTCAGGAGGGGCAGAGCCATCGATTCAGAGTCACAGGAGTCGTAGGATCTACACGTGATATCGTGTATCGGGGACTCGGGAGTTGAAGCCCCAAAGTTGTGGAGCAAGAGCAGCGATATCGCGAGGCGCGATATCCCTGCAAGATCAGAGCCGTTCGTTGAGGTGGACGCGTGTAAGGAGATTCTCATCTCGCAGACTCGGACATTGGATGACCGAAAGGGAAGTCCTTTAGCTTCGCGAGTGGCGAAGTGGCGAGAAGGCTAAGAACCGTCCATCTGAGGGGACAGGTGGCAAGAGATCAAGAGATCTCGCGAACTCGGGAGTTCGCAGGGTGAAAGCCCAAGAATTGGGTATTCAAAGTCACGAGGCGACGAAGTGGTGAGAGGATCGTAGCCATCCATCTGAGGGGACAGGTGGCAAGAGGTCAAGAGATATCGCGAACTCAGGAGTTAGCAGGGTGAAAGCCCAAGAATTGGGCATTCAAAGTCGCAAGGTCACGAGTAGCGAGGGAAGGATAGCTGTTGGATCCAGATCACAGAAGGACCGTTAGATCTGCGCGAGGGATCATGTCTCGGGACCTCGCAAGAAAGGGTTTGAGAATTTGGCTGATGGGATCGCGAGGTTGCGAGAAAGCGATATCCTGACAGCTGGAGAGTAGTGTGGACCATAGCAGAGCGTGAGTGGAATCCAGGTGGCACGAAGCCCTCAGAATCTCACCACGAGAAGTCCCGAAATATTGGTGCTCGGATTCGTGAGTAGCGAAGTGCCGAGGAGCCGAGGTTCGTGTGGACGCGTGGCAGAGCATAAGGAGGGACCGTGCGGTCGACGGGTAGACACACGTCACTTGGAGAAAGGAGTCAACACTCCATTGAATTCTCACATCTCAGGAACTCGCGGAATAGGAGGGTGAAAGTTCGACGGTTCAACCTGCGAGGTCACGAGGTTGCGAGGTTGCGAGAGGTGCTAACATTGAGCCTAGCCCACGGTTGCATGTGGTGAGAGCACTAGTAAAGGAAGGAGCTATACCCGTATCGCTAGATTGGGTATCGCAAGATCTAAAAGGAAGAGTTGGGGTCTTTGAGTTACGAACTCGCGAGATAGCGAGATTTGACTGACCTCGGAGAAAGATTGTTGTGGGTGCAGATTTCCCGATAGGGAAATCGAAGAACCTTCGAGTTCTTCGGGCCGAGGAGAAGAAGGTCCTGTGAGAGCGAACGTGCCTGGTGGCGCGTTTGCGTCACTTTTCCACCTCATTTTAACATTTTTTCCCAATACAACCCCCTTGCATATCCCATAACCTTTATTCACCCCTTTCTCATTGACAACGATTAAACAATTTATATGGATTGGATTGCATGAGTCTGATATGTTGTTAAGCCAAAATTTATTTCATATTTTAAAAGGAGTTGTCATGTATGGTTGTTAAAAAACTATTTTCTAATCAATCATGCATACAAGAATGAGTTTTTTCAGCCGAGGTAGCCATGGTAGAGGTAACCGAGGAAGAGGTAATTGGAACAGGGGCCCTAGAAGGCCTAGATTCTCCATTCACTTTGATGCTGACTTGCAAGATTTAGGCCAACTATTTCAAGCTAGGTTTTTAAATTGGATTGGGCAAGGAGTGGTCCAACCTAGGCTTGAAAGGCCTCCCTTCCAAGCTCCATAGGCCCCTGGTGTCCCCGTGCATCCTCATGTCTCACTACAACCTGAAGTTACTGAAAATGATGGATGGAAAGAGATTGTCCACCCGACCGTCTCCCAACATCGTGGCTAGCCCAATTTGTCTCTACCTTCTTCCTTGCCTATCAATCAGATTGTCCAAGCTGCCCATGTCCACTCACTAGTTCAATCTTCCCATGTGAGTAAAATGTTGAAAACTGAGGCCCACCATGCCCCTAACAAAGGAAAATCCATCGCTGCCCCTTCCTCACCCTCCAATGGCTTTGATAAATCTATGTCCTCCCAGATGCATTTGAGGGACGATTGCTCTCATGTGATCCGTGAGATTAGGCCTAAAGGCTCAACACAACCTAAGGAAAATTCATAGAAATCAAAAGGTGACAACAACAACAAAGGAAGGATTGCCTCTCAGAGTGGGAAATATGGATTTTAAGTTTTATTTTATTTATTGTTGATGACAATTGACTTCCAAAATTTTAGACAACATACTATTTTTGGATATATGAGTAATATATTTTGAAAATAATTTCAAATATCATTGAGATAAGTTGTTAAATATGAATGTGATGATGGGAGTCACAAGGAGGGATGTTTTGTTTAATTAACTAGTTGTGTTATGATTGTTAAAAGCTAAAGGGAGTCACAAGAGGTCCTACTTACTAGTTATTATTTATTTAAAAAACCCTTATTATGATTTTTACTTTTCCCCCTAAGTAAAAACTCAGTTGATTTTTTAGTTAACTTAACTAATGAAGTAGTTCAACTACTTCAACCAATTCTAATTTTCTTAAAGGCAAAAGGAAAGGGAGGAACAAGAGGAGAATAGAAGGAGAAACATACTAAGGTTTGCTCTTGAGTTTTTGTTGAGATAATTTGATTTTCATTCATTCCTTAATTCATTAGAAGCCTAATTCCTTTTTATGATAGCAGGGTCTTATTGTAGACAGCAAGATTCATGGCTGAATTACATCATTCATACACTTGTTTTTCAGAGGTGTTGATCTATGTTTGATAGTATCTGTAGACTTTTCTGTTTGTGAATTAGTTTTCATGACTGATAAAGGCTATTGTGCAGAGTCTAGTGGGAAGCAATCTGTGGCAAGTTGATCCAACTTTTCAAGTTCAATTTTTTTATTTTCTGTCAGAAGTCCTTTTGTATGTTTCATCGGGGATGTCTAAGTTTGAATTTGGTCCAAAACTTTCTCATGAAAATTTTGTAAAGAGAACGATTCTTTGATGGATTGGAATGAAATAAATGATTGCTTTATGTCTCACATGTGTTGGTTATTGACTTGGTGCTTTTACTTCTGTCTCTATATTTATTTCAGCATCTAATATATTCAGAAAATTACATAAAAAATGAGTTTTTCAACAAGCTTTAAATTATATATAAAAAAGAGCCTAAACACTTGTAAACAATACTTGTGAATTAGGATATCAGTTTTGATGGCTATAAACATAGGGTGACATTCCCGTCTATCTTTCTTTATCCAAGCAGGATCTGAAAATGTTTGAGTAAGGTCATTTCATATCTTTTCCTCAACATTTATTTGGCAACCATACTGGGGAGGAGATCTTCGATATCTCTTTGGTTAATTTTTATGCTTGATTAGAATCAAATACATCTATTTTTATGATATTGATTATTTGACTGTTTTATTTCTTAATGATTGTGCCTGTTGCAAGGCAACCCAATATTGAGCCAAGATCAGACCAACATTGCTTTGAATTTGTTCAACACCATTTTAGACACTGGAAATACTCGTTCTGAGCTTAATCATTCATGGGAAGCAATTGAATGAGATATTAGTGCCCAAGAATGTTGGGAAGCTAGATGTAGACAACCTAGAAATCATCAGTAACCTTCTTGTTCCTTCAGTTTTGGCCTTACTTTCATGTCCTTAGACTCTTGTGTTTCTAGAAGAAGAAGAGGCTTATCACTTGAAATTAATCCTATTGATGAAATAGGAAGAAGGAACATTGTGTTGTCAACCCAAAAAAGTTCTCTAAGGAGAACTTTGTCTGATTCATTCAGTTCGTCTTTCTCTTCCTCAACCATCATCCACAAGATGACATCTAGTGGTGGCTCTAGTGGCACTGGAAGTGATTCTTCCTCTCATTCTTCATCTTCATAAGTGATTGGTAGCTTATATAGCCACCATATCCCTATACAATCTACCACAAATCCCACCAAATTCATTAAAAATTATGGGTTTTTTTAGTTTGAAGAAGACGCCACAACCACACCGTGGCATGTGTCCTCTCCTCTTAACCTAACACTTGCTACTCGTCCACATCCTAAATTAAAAGAACATCTCCCTAGGTTCTCGAGAAATAACACTGTCACTACAAATGAACTTCTGGTGGCATTCTCTAATGCTTGTCACAATATAGGAGCCAATGGCAACGATACTTGCATGCACTTATTTTTCAATTCCTTGGAAGGAAAGGTTGCGACCGATTTCTTTGACCTTCCTCCTAAGATTTTGTCTACTTAGGAGGAGTTAGTTTATTGGTTCAGATCCACCTATGGGAAATCCAAAATCCCAGCTGAGAAGTTACAGGAGTACAATAACATCGCTTATAAGGATGGTGAGACCATCAAGTCCTTCAACTTGCATTTCAATAAGTTATACAATCAAATCCATGAACTCATTTGACCTTAGAACCAAGCCGCTTTCATGCATTATTACAATGCATTACCTTCCCTCTTGTTATAGGATAAATCGGTAGATGCGAACATAAACTAATCTCCCTAGATCCACCTAGATCTAGAACAAAACAAGACAGAACATGGCGCTTTCCCTAGGCTCTAATCATCGAATGTATCATCAAATAAAGGATGAGTGACATACCTTTGAATATCGCTTCCTTATGTCTTTGTTGTCCCTGCTTCGCTCTGGTGCTCTTGTGAGATCAAATCTGCAATAACACAAACCAACAAAAGTGAAAGCAACTATAGTAGATTCAATGAAAACCTAAACATGTGATCAAGGAGTCATGTAGTAAAATGCTAATGATTTTATGAGAAAGAAACATGCCACTGTATTATATAATGTGGAAGAAAGATACAACCAGATGCCTTGATGTCGTTAGGTTCCTTCCAACAGTTCCTTGCTTCAAACACACTTTTGATCCAAGAATTATGAGACTATAGATTTGACATCTATCTTGACAAAAGAAAAGCTCAAAGTCACTATAACCAAGCTAATAATTCCAAGCCAAATCCAACTAACTTTCTCCATGAGATCTCCTCTCCTTTTATAAGCTGAAGAGGATAAGGTGAGGAGGTTAGGATGATCCCACTAAATCATGAAAGTGAGTAAGATCCAAACTATTCGGAGGCCACCTCACCATAGAAGCTTCTCCTTCTAGAACCATCGAGAAAATGTTTATTTTTCCCATGTACGAAGGCCGCCGCAACCTGGCTATAATGCAACTTGCGAAAATTCTGTGCCCTAGCTATAGTGCAGCCTGTGAAAATCAGAGATTTCTACACCCCAGCTATGGTGCAGCGCGCGGGAATCCTCCAAAATAGGGTTTTTACAGAGGAAAACATAACTTCTTCTCTCAAGGAAAGTTCTTCTCCCTTCTTTCTTCAGGAATTCAGGCTACTGACCTCTCTAAGGCAACAAATAGGCTTACATCATTAACGATCATGAGGGTGATGAAAATAATGTGTAACACCCCTATCGCCATAGGCTTGAGGAAAAATCCATTGATAATCTTGGTTCCGCTCTGCATACTTGTTTAGAGTATGAAGAACAACTTGAAATAACAGGTCTTCCCTAGGGAGAATCAGTTAAACAGACAGACATGTCAGCCCTCTTACAGCTTGTACAGGATATGAATAATCGTATGATAGCATATGAGCGAAAGGGAAATGCCTCCCCTCTCACCCCTGGAGCTTCATCCTCTTCTGCACCCCACTTTAGGAATCCAATTGAAAATAATTTTTAGCCTAAAGCTATCTTGCCTCAAAGTTGGTGTAACTTTTGTGAGGAACACCACGAGGAAGGCACATGTGAGGTAAGGAAGAGTGCCAGAGATAAGATCTTTGGTAAGAGACAAAAAACTACCATCGTTGTCCTAGATTTTGCAGAGCCAGAAGATGTCATGATCATCAATACTAGGAACAAATCCTACGCTCCCAAAGGCAAATTTGATCCTCCCCGTAATTCTTCTAGCCCAAGCTCATCTTCACCAGTTTCTACAGTTCAGGTTCCTAAGGTTCCTGACATTCAAGAAACAACTCCCCCTCTCCCCTCTTCCAAACACAATATTCTGAATCAGTTGGCCAACATCAAAGAAGATGCCACCTTTTTGGACATGGTTGTCGTACCTAAAAAATAGAGGCATCCGAAACAATTCATGGAAGGAAAGGATTTTGTTGTAGCCAAACTCTCTGAAGAGGTGAATGAAGAGGATTCATCTATAAATAAAGTAGGTGTACATAACTTTAGATACCCTATAAAAAATCCCCCTTTTTATATTTTTGTAAAGATTATGGATAAAATCACCCATTGTTGCCTCATTGATGGCGGTTCGGGCCCAAGTGTGATGTCGAATATTATTATGGAAGAGCTAGGCTTGTCTTGTACAAATGAAAATGTCAGAAGCATGCTTTCCTATAATATCCTACAACAAATGACCATAGGTGAGATTAAGGATGTGACCTTAGTTTTATGCGCACACCCTGAAATAAGGACAACCCTTAGTATTCAGGTAATTGATATGCCAGTAAGTAATTACTCAATCATCTTGGGAAGAGAATGGCAAGCTTTAATCGGTGGATACCTCTCACTTGACGGAACACATTTATCCATTCCTCAAAATGATAAAAACATTATAGTCCTTAGAGAGGGAATGATTTCACCTTACATAGAGAGTGTCCCACAGCCTAATGTAAACTATATCGAAGAGGACCTAGGAGTGTATTCCATCTTTGCTGAGGAGGATAACATTCCCTTGGAACAAATTGATTTAGATGATGGTATGTGGCACATGCACTTTGATGGTTCATGCTCAAATGAAGGTAATGGAGCTGGAATTGTCTTGATTTCTCCTATAGGAAAAATCCATAACTTTTCTTATAGGTTGGAGTTTGCTTGCATGAACAACGTCACTGAATTCGTAGTGTTATTACTAGGAATTAAAAATGCCTATAATCTTGGTTGTGGTCACCTTTCAGGTTTTGGGGATTCTGAGCTTGTTGTGAACCTTGTACGTAAGATTTACTCCCCTAGGAACAAGTTGATGAAACGATACACCCAAATTGTTTGGGCACTTATCTCGAACCTATTATCTTTCAACATCACACATGTTAAGAGGGAATTGAACTCAATGGATGATCAACTAGCTGTTTTTGCAGCCTCTCCTACTCGACAACTTTTGCCACATAGGCCTGATTGTATTTTTCAATATCTATATCATCCACAAATCCATGACAATATAGAATCTTGGTAGGTCTTCCCTAACGATGAGAGCATTTGTGATTTCATTGAAAATGAACCTTTTAAGCCCAAGGAAATTTTATCCATAGAAGATGACAAGATTCCTAAAGGATTGACTCCCCTAGAAAGTTCGTTTTCATCGAGTGATGTAGGAAATAAAGAGAAACAAAAAGAAGAGGAGTCAAAAAGGAAAGTGGGTGAAACCATCTCCCTGAACATTGGGACACTCGAGTCTCCAAAGAATGTTAAAATAGGTTCCCAATGTTTTGATGAAGAATAAATGAAGTTTGCCAAGCTACTTGGTGAATTTCAAGATGTTTTTTCTTGGTCTTATGAGGATTTTCGTGGTTTTGATCCTGGTCTTATACAACATGCTATCCCCATCAAGAAAGGCATAAAACTAGTTAGGCAAAAATAAATACCTATCAACCCTGCACTGGAAGCGGCTATTCGAAAGGAGTTGGAAAAACTCTTGAAGGCTGGGATGATCTTTCCGGTCAAATATTTTGAATGGGTTTCAAATTTAGTTCCTGTTCAGAAATCAACTGGTCAGATCAGATTATGCATCAATTTTCACACATTAAATCGAGCCAGTATAAAAGATCACTTTTCTCTCTTGAACATGGAAATGATTTTGCAGCAAGTGGCAGGGTCACAAATGGTGTCCTTACTTGACGGTTTTTCCGGTTACAATCAAATCAAGGTTAAGAGGGAAGATAAATATAAAACGACCTTTATTACTCGTTGGGGTACCTTTGCTTATGAACATATTCCTTTTGGATTATCTAATGCAGGTGCCACTTTCCAAATAACTATGCAAATAACTTTCAACGATTTGATTGGAAAGATCATTCAGATCTACCTTGATGACTTGACAGTTTACTCTAAAATCCGATCAGATCATTTTGGTCATATGAAAAGAGTTCTCATGCGATGTAGGAAATTTGGCATCTCTCTAAATCCTTCTAAGTCCTTTTTCGGCGTTACCGAGGGAAAGCTCCTTGGACACATTGTCTCAGATTCAAGAATAAGCATTGATCCCGAAAGGATTTCTACCATCCTTAATCTGTCTGCTCCCACTTCCAAGAAGGAGGTTCAAGATTTTATGGGGGTTATTAACTTCGTCCATAGGTTTGCTCCATATTTTTCTGTCATAGTTAAACCAATTCATAATTTGCTTAATCAATATCATTCTTTTTCTTGGACAGATGACGTCGAAAATGCTTTTGTAGGAATCAAGAAAGCAATCAGTTCCGCACCGGTTTTGGCGAAGCCAGATTTTGAGAAGGAATTCATGATATATACTAATGCCACCGAGGAAGAAGTTTCTGCTATCCTCATGCAAAATGATGACCAAGGTAATGAAAAACCAGTGGCTTACATGAGTCAAAGTTTGTCTGATGATGAATTTAAATATTCTTTTATAGAGAAACATGTCTTCGCTCTTGTTAAGGCTGTGGAGAAGTTTCACCACTTCATCTTAGGTAAGAATGCGTTGGTAAAAGTCCCTTTACTTGCTGTCAAGTTTTTACTCTCACGGACTTATCTTTTAGGGAATCTTGCACATTGGCTTGCCAAGATCGAGGAGAATGATTTGAATATCGTGAATTCTACCACTATCAAGGGACGTGACTTAGCCCTTCACTTAGCTCAAAATCTTGAGAATAGTGAAGAGATTGGCGAAGATGATAGTTCCCTATCAACTCTCTTTTACATTGATA
Organism: Picea mariana; assembly: GCA_032191745.1. Taxonomy (NCBI): domain Eukaryota; kingdom Viridiplantae; phylum Streptophyta; class Pinopsida; order Pinales; family Pinaceae; genus Picea; species Picea mariana. The sequence continues at coordinate 17,007 of JASDQU011178628.1, forward strand.
ACCAGATCCTCCCTGTGTCTGAACATGCCTGGTATAAGACTTTAATTTACTATCTACAAAACCAAAGATGTCCAGACAACTTAGACACTCATCAAAGGAGAAGGCTTCGTCTTGAATATGCTTGAAGATACGTCATTATAGGAGACTTCTTGTTTCGAAGATTTGCTGATGGTGTGTTGCTTCGTTGTGTAAACAATGAGGAAACACATAAACTATTGCAAGAAACTCATGGTTCTTCAAACTCAGTCATCCACGTAGGAGGCCATTTTTATGCTAAAACCACTGCCTTCAAGATTACTAGAAAATGATACTATTGGCCTTCAATATTTCGTGACTCTTATGTTTTTTCCAGATCTTGTGACAAGTGCCAAAAATTTGCTGGGAAAGAACTCCTTTCATCCATGCCATTACAACCTGTCCTCCTAGACTTTCCCTTTTCAAAGTGGGGATTGGATTTTATTGGTACTATAAATCCTCCATCTTCAGCAGGACAAGTTTTTATTTTGACATCCACAAACTATTTTACAAAATGGGTTGAGGCTGTTCCACTTAAGCATTCAATAGACGATCAGGTAATTTCTTCCCTTGAAAATAACATCTTTTCCAGATTTGGTCTTCCATTGGAAATTATTATAGACAATGGTCTCACTTTCATTTCTGCTAAGTTGACCCAATTTTTAGCTAAGTTGGGGGTTAAACATTTCACCTCGTTAGCTCATTATCCCCAAGGAAATGGGCAGGTTGAGTCTACCAATAAAAATCTGGTGAGAATCGTTAAAAGGCTCATCGAAGATAAGCCTCGTCAATGGCACAGTCTCCTCACCTACGCCCGTTGGGCAGATCGAACTAGTGCCAATGTAAGCACTGGTTGCACTCCTTTCCAGCTTGTTTATGGTCAAGAAGCCCTCTTTCCTACTGAGATGAAACTTTGTTCCTTAAGGTTGATGCTATAGATCGAAGAATTAAATTCTTCTAATGTTTCACAAAGGATAAATGCACTCCTAGTCTTAGAAGAGCAAAAGATGTTTGCCTTGAATAATATAAAAAGAAGACAACAAACTGTTAAGAAGTATTTCAACAAGAGTGTCAAGACCGTCAAATTTAAAGTCAATGAAAAAGTACTATTGTGGGATTCATCTCATGCTGATAGAGGAAGACATTCAAAATTCCAAAAATTATGGTTGGGTCCTTTCAAAACCACTTTTGTCCTAGGTACTAACTCTTACATCCTAAAAGATTTACAGGAGCGATTATTCTCCTACAACACTAACTGTTCCCACTTAAAACATTATGTGGAACCAACTTGAAAAGTTTTAACGCTGTTTGAATTTTTTGTATATTAGTAGTCTAGCTCCGCTTTCATTTTTTCCACCATTTTCATTTCTTCTTTACAGTAGTTTTATTTCTACTTTCTGTTTTTAACAATCTCCTACTGCTTTTACATTTCTGTCATTTTATTTCCGTTGTTTTAAACTTTGCAATTTTAATTATGCCATGATTTTATTGCTTTTTCTTCTTTTAGTTGATTTTGGTCAAGAATAAGATGCTGGATCAGTCCTGCCATAGTGACACTCCTGCAAGATATTGTTAGTCAATAACAATCAAGGTTACACAGCTGTTATGATGTTCCCCTTGAAAGCAATTGAATTTGTTATTTTCTTTCACTGCTGTCTTATAAAGAAATTGGTTATCTCCTGCTTCTACTTTCCATTTCTTCATCCATTTGAAAATTTAAAGGAGCAAGTCCATGATTTTTCTCCTTGAATTAAAGAGTAGATTCTGGTTGAATGATTATGCATACAGGGATAAACCCCCTCATACTTAACAATTTTCATGAGTTATTCCCAAATTCCCGGTCATTTTTCCATTAAATCCGCTCACTTCCCCATGTTGCATAATCTTCCTGGTTATATCTCCTTGATCTATTGTTCTTGGTCTACGAAACCATGAGTTTTGATTTCTAAATTTGTTGAAAATAATTTTTTTTGTGGAGTCGCCAGTTTGTTGACGATAAAAATCTCAACGAAGATTTTGCCCTCAAAGTATTGCTAAAGCCTATTATTATAAGCTAATGATATATATAATACTAGTAGGTGGGACCCCCTTGTAGATTGGAGGATCATATTTGGTTCTTATTTGATGTTTATGCTGTTGTGCGACGCTGCTTACAGGTTTGAGCATGATTGTTGTTCAAATGTTGGTTCTATTCGCAACAAATGAATGATGGATAATGCATGTTATGTGTTGGTTATGTTGCTCTAGGCTCTAATTTCATGTCATGATGGCTTATGTTATCCATTGTTACCTTTGTTATTTTCTCCTTGATTCATTACTTGTGACACCTGCACAAGATACATGTCAGTAACAAAAAATAAGAGCAATTGAAAAGAAATAAAAACAATATGAACAAAATCCAAAAGGAAGAAACTAAAGGAGATATCCTATACTATGTTATGCTACATTATATACAAATGAAATTAAAGGGATTATTGTTAGTCCTAGCTAATGAATTTAGTGGCTATGCGATGTATTGAGCTATATGAAGGCACATTCGATATGGATTATGGTATATTTGGCAATGGTTAAATGTGATATGGGGTGGCGCACTTGGCAAGTAATGGATGTTAGTTTCGATGCATAGATTAATTGAATGGATTAAGGGATGGTTGGCTGGCGTGTACTAAGTAATTGAATGAGTAAATGATGGAAGAGACGTGCATTTACTGCACGTCACTCCATACCTCTCCCACTGGTAGCCACCCTATCTTGGCTATTGTTCAATTGTTGTTCACTGTGGTTAAGCTCCAATTTTCAGGCAAGGGAAGAACTGCTCAACCAAGCTCGCATTTTTAAGGATTTTTGGTTACAGGTATGTATTTTTCTCCATCCATGAACCTGCTCTGGTTATGAAATAGATATTGGCTTGGTGATGCACATGTCTGTGCTTTTCTTAAGACTGGAAATTATGTAAACTTGTGATATTTCTCTGGAATGGTTGGTTGTGTGGTTTTCGGTGAAAATGGAAAATGATGGTTGAAGTCACAGTTTCATTGATTATTCTAAGTGGTAGAAGCCATGAAGGCTCTTTGTTGTCCTTATGGGTCTTTGTTGAAGGGTTCATTCACTTCAGATTTGTCGGTTATGTTCACACAGTTTTTGTCACCATGCCCGGTCATATTTGTTTTTATGGGGTTGTTGGGTTTGATTTCGAACCACATTGTGTCACTTCCTATCGGTTCACCTGGGTATTGGCTCATTTATACTATTGGTGTCTGCATAGTTGGTTATGATGGCTATTATGCCAAGGGGCTTGCTTTGAGGTTGATTTATATTTTATAGCTCTATTTTATATCAACATTACTTAGGTTGATTGGGGAAAACCACGAGGGTTATGCCCTGTGTGTTCTCGGTGTTATTTATTGTCCCGTGAGGAACCTCTGCTCCTATGTTCATAATCTCTCCTGCCTGGTGAACTGTCACCTTATCTTGCAAATATATTGGTGATATGGCCTATGTGTCCACTGTGTTGTCTCAAAATTTTCTCACCTGCTGTTGGTGGTCGATTACAGTCTCCCTATGTTGGTTCCACAAAGTGAACCCTTGATTATTCAAAGCCCATTTTTAATAAATGGAGCCAGTCATATCCCGTCGGCTATATTGTTGACTGTTGTGAGTTGGTGGAGTATCGTCGACAATGGTTGATTCTTGGCTCATATCTATTAATAGCGTTGACAATGGTTTTGATTATTTCGTATGTAGTCACTGCATTATTTATTATAACAGTCGAATCGATAGCTCATCATGGTTAATTGGTTGATTCGTGAAATGAAGTGGGCACACAAACACTGCCTCTTGTGTTGTAACAGTTGGATTGTTGACTCAAAATTGTTTTATGGTTTGATTGGGAGGATGCCTCTTTACGTTGTGCATTGGGTTGTGTGTTTCCTACAACATGGTATAAGTTGAAATGATGGTTGTTGTTAATGTGTGTTTTGATTACCAATCAGGATTATTGCAACTTAAAATATTGATGATTGTGTTTTGGATGTTAAATGTGTATGTTTGATGGATATCATGCATCGTATCATTGATTGCACCATCAGAGATGGGCATGGGTTCTATAATAGTATGGTTTTATTGCAATTTAATTGTTAAATTGAATTGAGGAATGGAATCGGGCACGATTTTAAAAGAACTTGTGTCTGTATTTGATTTGAAGGTTTAATTTATGATGATGGTTGATGGTTTGGATGTTGAACATAGTCGATACAAATGACTGTGTGTTCATTGGAATTGTTTAAATGTTTAAAAGAAGAAGTGAGAGGACACAATTTTAATACAGGTTGTTGAAAGGCATATTATTTTGAGTATGATGACACTATGATTAATTGAAATTGTTAAGAATTTAAATGTGAACAGTGAGCAAGTTTAACAAACAGTAATGGTTAAATTACACACAATGATTGTTTAATTGATCACAAAAATTGTTTGGTTAGTGTTGAAACGTTTGCATTAAATACATAATGGTTTTATGGATTACTTAATAGATTTTATGAAAAGTATGCGCTCCTTTTCCCTACCATTATTTCAATTTTCGCTAATTACAATCCCCTCGCCTTCCCATGTTAATTACTCACTCCCTGTAACTAAAATTAAATTACAGTTAAGAGGAAATATGTATTGTAACAGTTTAAAATCACATCTTCTTGGATGTACTACAGTGATACATTCTTTGGTTTACATCACAGTTGATTGTTTGTTGTCTATGAGCAGTAACCATGATCTTTTTCTCCTCATTTTAACATTTTTCGCTCAATACAACCCCCTCGCATATACCAGAACCTTTATTAAGCCCCTGCTCATTGACAACGATTAAACAATTTTTATGGATTGGATTACATGAGTCTGATATGTTGTTGAACCAAAATCTATTTTATATTTTAAAATGAGTTGTCATGTATGGTTGTTAAAAAACTATTTTCTAATCAATCATGCATATAGGAATGAGTTTTTTCAGCCGAGGTAGCCATGGAAGAGTGATCCACGTGGATATTGGTGGCCACCCACCTATTCCACTTGGACCCCCACCATTACTTCTTTCATTTTTTCAGTTTCCGTACAATTTACTATTTTTAGCAGTTTTTCGGGTCTTGAACTTCCGGAGCCATTTTGAGGCCTTAAACGACGTTTTTTGGGAAAATAGATAGATCTTTCTAGTCCTCAGATAGATATTTCTAACGAGGTATGGAACACGTCAAATAAAGATCGTATGCCAAAGTTACGTCCCTGGGAAGTTGATGTACCAACTTACCCAAACGGGGCCCATAGTCTTGGCGTTTCATCTCCTAGGGTTAGGTCTTTGGATGTTTAGGGTTTTCCATTGTTTCTCAATAATAATAGGCCTTGGAGCCTCATTGTAACACAGTTCATAGGCCAGTAGCCGCCACATCTCTTCTCAGAGATAAGTTACCATTGCCCTAGCTAGTTTATTTCCATTATGTCTGTAAGAGATATTTTAGTCATTTGTTATTAATGAAATGAAGTCTTATTTCCGCTACATCTCTGCTTTTATGTGTATTTCTATATTTCATTATGTTCCTACATAAATCCGGATCAGTGGTATTAGAGCGGTCTGCTCATTCTCGATCCTTCTTTGCATGTCCCCAATGAGGTTGGTGTATAAGGAGTTGGGGCTCAATCTGGTTGAACCTTTACAAGATCAGCCTCGCAAACCCCGACAACTGCCCATGGGGGAAGAAAAGAAAGATGAGGGAGCAGGAGATCCTATCAAAATTTTGCTCGAGGAGGCCCTCAAGAAACAAAGGAACGCAATGATGGACAACTTTGCTTAGATTCTTCAACAGATTCCCACTGGTGACGCATCGACATCCAACAGTCACTCTAGAGGGGCCACTCCTTTTAAGGTACAAGTAAACTTTGACATTCCCATATTTGAGGGACAAATAGATGCAGATGCCATAGATAGATGGTTGAATTTATTAGAAGGATATTTCTCGGTTCATGACTTTTCTGACCGAGAAAAGATTATTTTTGCACTCCTCAAAGCCACCCCCCATGTCAAGGACTGGTGGGAAACCTACTCGGAGCAATAGGGTGAGGGGGAACCCTCTCTGTTCTCGGCTGCACCCACTTGGAATTCTTTCCAAGATGCCATCAAGGAACAATATTATCCCGTGGGGATCTATGAGGACAAATACATACAATGGACTATGCTGCGGCAACAAAGGGACCAAGATGTGCATTAGATGACGAATCTGTTTCATACCCTATGCACAAAGTTGGGTATCAAAGATTCAGAGAAACATTTGGTGTTAAAGTACCACAGTTGTCTGCACAGATACATTCAGGAGGAAATGGAGTTCCTCGACATCTCCTCGCTTGGTGTGGCATACCGATATGCTGCCAAGATTGAGCAGAAGTTCAAACAAAAGAAGAGAGACTTTGGGTCTACGAATCAGAAGCAAGGGAAAGGTACCCCCAAACCGTAGAACAAAGGACCAAGCCAAGGCGAGGTAGCCCAGAACAACCCACCAAAGCCAAAATCAAAGAACAACACCACAAAGCCAAAAAGGGACACGGGGAAGTGGTGTGAGTTCCATAAGAGCTCCACTCACAACACAAGTGAGTGTTGGGCCAAGCAGTCACTGGTAGCCGAGTTGAAGGCTTATGAATCAGATGCATGCTCCAACTCTGAATCAGAACCCGACAAGGGGAATAACAGGGGTAAGCAGATTATCGATGTGGAGCCCAATGCCACCGTTGCCACCACGAAGATCCAGAAGGAGGAACCAGAAGACCCAGAGGAGGCAAAGCGTCTCTTCCATTCCAAGATGTGGGTAAAGGGTTCCCCGTTGCAGTTCATTATCGACAGCGG